>LPNX010599877.1:467155-519288 GCA_001517045.1 Pseudotsuga menziesii
AAAGAAAAACAAAAGTGAAGTTGCGGCCATCTCGCCGGGCGCGCGGTTCCGGGCTTTAGGGCGCGTGAACTCTGAGATGCCGGCGTGCGGTTCCGTACCGAATTGCCCAAAACGAATTGAAAAAATCAGGAACCGTGATTTCCTTCACCAGTTCGCGGTTCGGTTTTTTGGGTGCACGGTTCCTAGGACGCTTAGGGGTTGAACTCGCTCGGAGCGAGGTTCCGGGTCGGATCCGTGGGGGGGGGGGGGAAGCTTCGGCAACCCTGTTGAGGACAGACAACAAGGGTGAGTACACCTCCAATGAGTTCATGGAGTATTGTTCAACTAAGGGGATCAAGAAAGAGCACACTGTGCCCCATACCCCACAGCAGAATGGAGTTGCAAAACGAAAGAACGGGACTATGGTAGGAACAGCCAAGACCATGTTATTTGATCAAGGATTACCACTATTCCTTTGGGTCGAGGCATATAGGACTGCAGTGTACATTCAGAACAGGTGTCCCCACACAGCTTTGGGGAGGAAGACACCAGAGGAGGTCTTCACAGGCACTAGGCCAGATGTGAGTCACATTCGCATATTTGGCAATGTCTGCTATTGTCATGTTCATGCTAACACTAGGAAGAAGCTGGACCCTTCTGGAGAGAAGGGGTTACTTGTTGGTTATAGCAAGACTTCGAAGGCATATAGAGTTTACATTCCTGCTCGCAAGAGGATCATTGTGAGCAGGGATGTCCAATTCGATAAGGACAAGGCCTTGCGAAGATCTATGGACTCACCAGCAGAGCAACATCCAGCACGGGACACAAGGATGTATAGGTACAGGTACAGACACAGGGATGTACAGGTACAGGTACAAACACAGGACACATGCTCTAGTAGTCAGAGGGAGTTAGGTGGACAGGATCCTCCTATCTTTGATGGGGAAGATGAGCTGCAGCAGCAAATGGACATCCAACAGCCGCAGCAGGTAGACACTAGGCCACGGCCTAAGTGGTATAGGTCCACTGTACAGGATTCCAGGCAAGTTGATCTTCCACAAAGATCTTTCAGACGGAGTGTACCACCAGAGAGACTAAGTTATATGGCATCGATGACAAAGTTGATTGACTCTGAACCTTCCAGTTTTGAAAATCCTGCACAACATGATGTGTGGCAAGAGGCCATGGTTGAGGAGTATGACTCAATCATGAAGAACCAGGTATGGGAGGTTGTGCCGAGACCTGAAGGCAAGAAGGTGGTAGGATCCAGGTGGATCTACAAGGTGAAGCATGCAGCAGACGAAAGTGTGGAGAAATACAAGGCGCGCTTCGTGGCTAAGGGATTTTCACAAAAGGAGGGTATTGACTATGAGGAGACCTTTGCCCCAGTAGCCAGGTATTCTTCCATTCGGACCACCATCTCTTTAACAACATAGATAAGTTGGCGAGTCCATCAGATGGAGGTCAAGGCTACCATCCTCAACGGAGTGATAAGGGAGGAGGTGTATATTGAGTAGCCAGAGGGGTTTGATGTGAAGAACAGGGAGACGGATGTATGCAGATTGCATTGAGCTCCTTATGGGCTCAATCAAGCACCTCGAACATGGTACTCGAGGATAGACATCTATCTACGAGATGGGATTTCAATGGAGTGAGGCTCACTGCAACCTATACTTCTTGGCAGGTGAAGTGCCTTGTAATGTCCCAAATTTTGCATTGGGTCACAATGGCCAAATCACATTTTCCATATTCATGAAAGTTGTCAAATGGATGCTAAAAGTCAAATAATTGCCAAGGAGGAAAATCACTAGTTTCCTAGGTTGGGGGTGGAAGCTTTGAGATTTGGAATAAGGGGGATAATAAATGATGTTTAGACATTAGAAAGGGATAAATATTTAATAATGTAGCTTATTAAATAAACACAAGAGAAAATTGAAGTGGCAATGGAGCATGGAGACACATGGAGACTATGGGGCCCACACAAGCTAGAAAATTGGTGCCACATGGCATCCTCATCTTGCAATCTCGAATCTATGGGAAGCCTAATGTTTTTGGATGGATTATAAGGTTAATATACTTGTCCATATACTTCATAGGTCGAATTTGGGATGAATTGTAACTTACATGGGAGAGGAAGAGCCAAATGGAAGTTTCATGGACACTTGGCTAGATTCTCCTTACATTTATGACATCTATGACACCAATGATGGAGATTCTATGACAGTTATGACAGAAGTCAGATCTGAAGGCTGACATTTGACATATATGACATGTCAGGCCTGAATAGAGCATCTTAGAGGGCGCTCATGGGAGTTGGAGAAGGACAAGAGGCTCCTACTCGAATTTGGGGGAAGATGGAAGACGAAGAGAGAGGCCACATGGAAAAGCATGAGCAACCACACCAATTCGACTTAGCTTGGGTTTATGGATGATTTGGGGAACCTTAAAAGGCTAAGGATGTTTATAAAATACAGGAATAAACCAAGAGAATGGCTTTGATCATTTGATGAATTTGGGTTTGTGAAGAGAGAGCTAGTGGATGACTAGTTCCTTGCCTTAGCCAATTTCAAGGGTGAAAGATTCTCATCCTAATTGGTGATTTGGAGAGGTCACTCAAGTCTTTCAAGGAGCTTCAATGGAGTCATAAGTTTCAGGTGCAAGCTACAGGAAGCTCATGGACATCTCAATATCAGCTTATTCTTCCATTCATCTTAAGTTTTCTCACCATATTTCAACTCTATGGAGTGAGGCGCACTTGGTGAGTTATCCATCTCTTTGAGGGAGCTTCTCTTGCTCCAGTATTCTGTATTTTGATGTAAATGTTTTGTTCTTTAAGTTTAGAAAGCTCTCGGGTCGAAAGGCCAAGATATCTCATGTATTATTGTCCAATATTGAAGAAACAGTGCCATTTCCCCAATACCTTGTTGTAAACTCTTGCAATATTGATGGAATCGAATATATGTGTGCACCATTGATGATTTATGAATGAATGAACTGTCATTAATGTCTACTATGGGTTTCATGTTCAGTAATTGAGAATTTGTGGCCATTGGGTCGAATTTCATATCATTTGGAGCAAAATACATCTCGTTTCCCCAAGGGTCCAAAACTAGTTTTTTATATCTGATTGAAGGAAGTGATAACAACCATGGGAGGTCGATTGGTTATGTATATGAGTCTCTAATAATGTCTTCTACATATCCCTTGATTCAATTTGAGAATTCGAGTGGGTTGCAGCACACTTGGAAAGCCATTTCTATCTTTCACCCCAGGGGGGATTTGAGCCCCAAAATTGCTAGTTAAAGCATCTATCTTATTCAGAATTTGATATAGACTTGCAGAAGTAATTAGAAGGCCATAATACATCCCTGAACATTATAATTAAGTTATTATATCACTCATACACCTTCTAGTACAATTCGAGAGCATTTGGAGCTATTTGGAGTCATCTACCATTGGGGGTTGGAACCTCAAAACTACTAATAAATTCATGGAGTTCTCTTGGACACCTATTCGACCCCAAAACCACATATGATGCTTCAAATATACTTGAATTAATGTCTGATAACAGAGCCAAGTATCATACCCACCATTAGTGAAGGTTGTACAGTGTTGTGAAGAGATTTGTTCTAGGACCGAGGGGGGATTTCCACCTCCCAAATTGACTAGTCTTGTCCCGAAACTTCTTCCCTTGCAAATTGCAGACCATGGTTGGGTATATCAGTTGATTATATGTCTGATAGATGTGCTAATATGTCCCATCACCCCTCAGGACCTTCCTCACCAAGTTTGAAAGCAATTGGAGGAATTTTGGAACCAATTGAATCCATATAACTAGAGTTGTAAGAGGATGAATTTGAGTACATTGTGAAAGAATTGAAGAATTGGTCATTTTGATAAAATTTCCAAAAAGGGGACATTACATGCCTTCATACTGGTCCTATACGTGGATGAAAGACCTTGGGTTGAAGCACTACTATCTAGGCTTGGAGGTTCGGCAAAGAGATGGATGCTTCTTCATCGGACGGGGGAAGTATGCAGTAGAGATCTTGAAGAGATTCAGGACGGAGGACTGCAAGCCTATGGCCATACTTCTAGTTACCAACTGGAGGAAGATTGATGCATCAGGGTCAGACGGATTTGATCCTACCTTGTATCGTCAGCTTATCGGATCACTTATGTATTTGGTCAACACTCGACCAGACATCAGTTTTGCAATCAACTCTCTGAGTCAGTTCATTGTGGACCCTCGGAAAGTGCATTGGACGAATGTGAAGCACATACTTCGCTTCATCATAGGTACAATGGAGTATGGATTGGTTAATGAGCACAAGGGGAGTGTACAGTTAGCAAGTTTCACAGATGTTGATTGGGCAGGATGTGTAGAGGACCGAAAGAATATTTCATGTTGTTGTTTCACCATTAGGTCAGGGGTTGTCTCTTGGTTCAACAGGAAGCAAAAATCAGTTGCATTGAGCTCAGCAGAGGCTCAATACATGGCAGCCAACATGGTTGCTTGTGAGGGTATGTGGCTAAGGAAGTTACTTTCAGTGTTGTTTAAGTGTGAACTAGAGGCTACAGCAGTTCACTATGACAATCAAAGTGGCATCAGGCTATCTGAGAATCCAGTGTTCCATGATCGGAGAAAACACATAGACATCAGGTACCACTTCTTGAGAGATTGTGTTCAAAGAGGATCCATTCGGTTGGAGGAACCATGACCAGGTGGCGGACATTTTCACCAAGGCACTTTGCAGACAGAGTTTTGTGAAGTTCAGGGATAAGTTGGGGTTGCTACCAAATCTCTTCCTCGTTGAGAGGGAGTGTTAGATTAGCAGCAACAAGGAAGGTCTTCTTGCATGCAAGTGTCCTTGCATGCAGAAGACTTAAATTAGGAAACCAATTGTATTTAATTGTTTTTCTTAAGTTTACTTTGGAAAATAATTAAAGTGATCTAATTATTTATTAGCTTTAAGTGAAAGTGAAATTAGGGTTTTCACTTTACCTAAAGTTATAAAAGAAAGGTCAATTGGTTGAGAGGACACACACACACACTTGTATTCCGACAAAGACAGGATATAGACAGGGAGATAAATTCAGGCAAAGGATTTAGCTGAGAAGACGAAGGAGCGAGAGAACAGGACCACTGAGCTACCAGGAAGGACAGAGGCCACACGAGTCGACAGGCAACAGCTGCAGAGGAAGGCCGTACATACCATATGGATTCTGTACAGTCGTACGGATCCGCACGTGTGGTAGGCCCTACAGTCACACAGAGAGGCTGGAGGTTTAGCTGGGGTTCTGCCCAATGATTATGTTGGGTACTGCTTCACCAGGTTTTGGTGATTAGCAATGATTGTAAAAGTTCCATATTTTCTCATAATAAAATCTATATCTGACTGCTGCGCTAGTTTTCACATCTTGGGTTTTTCCAGGGGTTTCCATACCCAAAATAATAGTGTATATTTTGTGATGTGATGTGATTTATTTCTCAGTACTTTATATTCCGTTGCATACTTGTAAAATATATTCATGTGTGGTTATCAGTAGAAACTTTGAATACACTGCTTAGCCCTAGTTTGAATATTAAAGGAAAATTTACAAGGATTGCTTATCTAAATAATAACAACAAAGATAACTCTCCAAACATGATGTGTTCACTATTTCCATTTGACCATCTGTGTTTTGACAATATCTTTAATTCATGGCTAATGTTGTCCTTGTTATCTTCCACAAACCCTTCCAAAAATTTGCCTGTAAATTTTGGATTTCTATCACTTACTATTACTAGGAAATCCCTCAAGCCTATGATTCTTTTATGAAAACTTTTGTCACTTGGACTCCAATATAGGTACTTCGAATTCCACAAAAATGTGCATAATGTTGCTCTTTCTATATTCCACAAATCCTTCCAACAATTTGCCTATAAATATTGGATCTATGTTTACTATTAGTTAGGGAATCCATGAATCCTATGACTCTTTCATGAAAACTTTTGCCACTTAATTTGTAGTATAGGCACTTTGAATTCCACAAAAATGTGCATATTTCATGTCTATACATGACCACAAAAACAACATCCTTACTTTTCTTTATTTTGGTAATCTTCTAATGAAATCCATTGATATTTCTTCCTCTTTCATTAGATATGTGTAACGGTTGAGGTAACCCTGAAATCTTGATAGTCTTTCCTTTATTCAACACACCTAGCAATCTTTTTCAATTTTTTAATATCCTTTTTCAATCCTTCCAAAAAAACATTTTTGATCCTTCAATATATTTAAGGAACCTCAAATGTCTTGCCATGGGAGATTTTTGAGACTCCCTTAATATTTGTTGTTTCAACTTCGATTGAAGGCATTAAAATATTTTATCCTTAAACCAAATGGTGTCTCTCTTCTAATCCAAGGGTATAAGACCCAAAAATCCTCTAAGACCCATGATGTTGTTAGGAATGGGCCAGTTTAAGTTAGATTGAATATTTTGAGAGTCATCCTTAACCCTTTCATGTGAAACAATATGACCCAAATACTCTACATTTTGTTTCCCAAAAGCACATTTGTGTTAAAGATAATGCAACTGCGAGAGCCATTCTCTGGGAGGATGGCACCCTAGTTAGTTAACTAGGGTTCTTGGTTAGCTAACCAGGCAATGTAAGTCCTTAGCAGGTATCTAGAACCCCTAGCAATTATCTAGGGATCTTGGTCTGGGACCAAGTAGTATGAACCATGGCAAAAGCCCCTAGTTGATCACTAGGGCCTCCTGGTTAGTTACACCAAAGAGATTCTTCGTCTGGGACCAAGCAGTGCATACCCCTAGCAATTATCTAGGGTACTTGGTCTGGGACCAAGTCAAAGAAGCCCCTAGCAGTTGTCTAGGGCCCCTAGTTGATCCCTAGGGAACCTGGTCAGTTAACCAAGATCTTGGTTAGTTAACCAAGATGATGATGATGTGTGAAGTCCTTCTCTCCTAGGTCTTCAAGATGGTTGAGTAGGTTGTTTCTTCAAGAGACTAGCCACCCCTTGATGGAGTCACTAGCACTTAACCTTAGGATCAGTTAGGAGGACCAGAGGATCACATCATCTAGTGTGAACCTTCCTTATATGGTGATGATAAACTTCCATTCTAAGTTACTGGATTCATCCCTACGCCTAACGGCGCCCAAGTCGGATTCTCGGACTCTTCATCGAATTCTTCCACCTCGTGTTGACTCATCTACATTGTTTACGTAGTATAAATGTAAGATAATTAGGGTTAGGGTTCTGAATCCCGTATTCCTAATTTTGGGATGAGTATCGCTCCCGTATCGGATTCTTCAACCAATTCTGATCGCACCCATGGTTCGAGTAACCTTGCAGTTCCAGTTATTCCATGGAACATTTGTGGACCACATACATTGGGCGAGAGAGATAAAAGGTTGTTTTTCCCTTCCTTGTGGTTAGAAGGGTTGTTTTCCCACCTTGTTGTTACACCTCTTGTTGATTTGTGGTTAAGCCTTATGTTGGCTTAGTCTTGTGTTGATCCCTCCCTTATTGGTCCTATATGCTAGCGCCCCCTTTTGAGTGTGGTAACTTAACCCCTTGTTAACTCCATAATATCCTCACCTAAGGCGTCATAACATTAAATTATAACTTTATAATTGGTAACCCTCCTAAAGCTTGACATCTTGACCTTTTTGGGTAACCCTAACCTCAATGACCAAATAGAAGGAAGAACCTTCTAGGGGTCATTGAGAGGCTATAAATAAAATACTAGCCTTCATTGTTTCATCATCTTGAAAAGGCATCTCAACTCTGATTTTTTATGTGACTGATCTAGGGTTTTTCAGCATTCTTATTTGGGTGACATCAAGAGCTTACTAGCATTCTTTGCTTGGACATTCACTTGGCTTGGGCTCTTCTTCTCAGCATTGAAGCTTCTAATACCTATTTGTTCCTCCTTCCTTTCACACATGTGAACAATTAACTTCCTGTAGCTTCCGTATGTTGTTAACGTCTGTTTTTGAGGCTGCCACTTGGTGTCTAGGGTTGTTTGGGGCCACTGTTTACTATTGTGGGTTGTTTAAGGACTGCTCTCCACTGTCTTGTGGTTTTCACTGCCTGTGTGGACTGTTTGAGGGTGTCGCTTGTCTGTTTGAAGGTGTCACTTGTCTGTTTGAGGGTGTCGATGTCTATGTGGAGGGTGTCGCTTACCTCCTTGTGGTTGTTGCTGCCTATGTGGACTGTTTTGAGGGTGTCTCTTGCCTCCTTGTGGTTGTCGTCTGCCTTGTTGAGCTGCCGCCCTTTGTTGAAATCTTTCTTAAGGATGTCGTCCACTATTTTGAGGCTGTTAAAGCTTGTTTTGAGGCTGCTATCCACTGTGAGGTTGTATGTGGCAGACTTCTGTTGTTTATAGACTGTTTGGAGGCTACGTTTCATCTTCTAGCCTAACGGTTGACTGGATAAGGGCTTGTTTGGACCGTGAGCTTTTGTTGTCTGCCTCTGTTGATGGTTTGGCATTGTTTTGACTGGGCCATACCCTCTCTAAGCTATTGTACCTGTTGTTGTAACTGTTTAATCCTATTCTTCAGTTCTTTACCTCTCTCTCTCTCTTTCAGGTATGTGCTTACCCTCAAGTAAGGGTCAGGAATTTGTTCCATTTATTGACTTGCCTCTGAGAGGCAAGATCTGATCTGAAAGTTATTCAAGTATAAGAAAGGTTCATACACTCAAGTAAGTCATCATATCTGTTTTTTGTTCTTGTTGATTAGTTTATTTTATTTTTACTACTGCTATCCTATAAATTCTGATTTTATTTCAGTATTATTTTTGTAGTTTAAATTTGCATTAAAGTACACTTAATTTTTGTTCAAAAACCCTAACTTTAACAATTTTGACAGTTTTTCCTACAGTTGATTGTTCTCAAGTATTTGAATGACTTCATCCACCTGTTTAAGGTGTTCTTCACATGATTTTCCATAAATAAGCACATAATCAAAGAAAACCAACACAAACTTTCTAAGATAAGGTAAAAAAACCTTGTTCATGAGACTTTGAAAAGTAGGAGCATTAGTCAACCCAAAAGGGATGACCCAAGAACTCATAGTGCCCTCCTGTGTTCTAAAAGTTGGTTTGGGAATGTCTTCTTCCCTCGATTTAATTTGATCGGTATCCTAATTTAAGATCTAACTTTGTGAAGTAAGCTACCCCATGAAGCTCGTCTAATAGTTCATTAATATTTGGAATGGGGAATTTATCCTTGATGGTGATTTTGTTTATATCTTCGTAATAAAGACACGTCCTCCAATAATTATCCTTTCCTCTCACTAACACTACTAGAGATGAAAAGAAACTCTTGCTTAGTTGAATAATACCTATGTTAAAGTAAAACTTAGTTTATAATGGTCAATTAGATACTAGACTTGGGCATTAATAAAATCACTTGTGACTTTGTGTTATTTTGCACCTTCGTTGCATCATCTACCTTCATTGTTCTATTATCAGTCTAAACACGATGGGACAACAGATTAAATGTGGGACTAATTCTGTGAATTCACACCAAGAAGAGTTTATTGTTATGTTCGTCATTGGAATTTTTCGTTGTTACCCTTACTCTATGTAAGGAAACAGTACAGATTATGGAGCACTAGAACATAAGTATAATCCAGAACAGAGGAGCTTGTGCTTCCCTTGAATTGATGGAACCACAAGTCAACTCCAGTCTCCAACAGATGTACACTCCATGAAACGGCAGTTTTAAGGAGAGGGGTTTGACATTGTGACAGCCATTCAGATTAGATTCAGGAATGTCATGGGTTATATCTGAGAAAATGGGACAAATGAAAGAAGGAATGGGAAAGAAAACATGAAATTGAGTTTCAGACTTGGCACTAGCAGACGATTGTGATTGAAACCCAAATGGAGATTCTGAAGAACAAACAAATGTTGTCAGGGATATCTAGAGGAAATCATAACATTTGGATGGAGGAGACACTGAAGGAAATGCAGGGCAGACTAGAGCAAATGGAGAAAGGAAAGGAAATGTCGATTGGGTCTAGCCTGAGCGGTTGTGAGACAGAGTGTTATCCTCCCCACGCAGGTTCTATTCATGTAAGAGACATGTTGAGCTCATAATGAGTTTAGTGTTGTAACAGTTTTGAGCCCTGTTGGTGACTTTGCCTTGTGCCCTAAAGAATCTAGGGCTTAGAATGGGTTTGTTGTCACATATATAGTAGTTGGGCTACCATTGTTCCTGAGAAATCCAAAGCATATTTTTGAGCCAGTCCTTTACTTTGAGATCAGCAGATGATGAGCTTATAGTTGATGATCTCTCTTATTCAGTGGATCCAAAGCATTTAGATGATTAGTTTCATGCCATGACTAAGCCTCATGACCCTATATTTGATGACTGAGTTGGCCATTTTCATATCCCAAAGCAGAGATTATGACAGTGCCCATGATATACAGCAACAGTGTTCAGTGCCTTCACGTTGTTCAAGTCGGATGCAAGTATATGACCCAGCTGATATATGGATATGTACATTTGGATTTTGGTTTTGTTTTGCTTTAGCAGTGAGACTTGGTTGATAGTTGTTGTATGTTGGCAATATTTTATTGGTTTTTATTGGAATCTAAAATATAAGTAATCTAGTTGCTATGTCCAAGAGATTCTTTTGTATACTCATTGGTCATGCCCTACTCTTAGTATGGATTTGGTCATTTTCCTTTAGGGACACAACTTGCTAGCCTTGGCACAATCTTCACTGTCTCCATCCATCCATTGCTTTGCCTTCTTTTTGTTTAACCCTGACTTGTAACTTGACTAGTGACATCTAGGATTTCCCCCACCCTCACCTCTATGTTGCAATAGGTCTCCATGTTTAAATTGTGTCTCGGTGATGGTTTGTGTGATTCTTATCACAAGTATTGTTTTCTTCTAGGTCTTAAACACAAGTAGTCTTAATCAAAAGTGTCTTTAGACACTAAGGCATCGGAACTTAAATGCTTTATCTAAATGGATGCCTAGCCAACAAAACAAAAGTGTTTTTTAAACACTGTTGCAAATCAAATGTAAAAGTCAGCCAGTTTCCAAGAGTCCAGCACTCATCCTTTGTATGACGTGAGGTCGTTTTCCCCCAAAAGGCAACGTGGTTGTCACTCCATCACACCTATGGATGATGGCGGGCAATGGAGGTCATACCGAGTCATTATCTCAGGCCTGCTAGGCTATTCAAGGCACCTGCTCTTGGAGGATGGCTAGTTAATTGAATGGTTAATAAAGTAAATGTTTTAAAGAGTTAACGGTCAAGGGATGAGCACTCATTCATTGTATAATGTAAGGCTCATTTTCCCCTGCAGGGCAACAGGTTGAGGCTAACCTGTGAGGTTTATGTCTTTGTCATTTTCTAGAAGCCCGAAAGGCTTTCCAGGGCACCTTCCTTTGAAGGTTAACTAGTGTCTTTTGTTGTGTAAATAAATTGTTTCAAAAAGGTTGCCTGTCTAGAATCTAATGGAGCATTCTCACTATTCCACCAATTTGTGAGACACTGCCATTCCCTATTGTTCACCTAGTCCAGCTTATGTGTTGTGTGGATTCCCTTTTCCTTCATCCTAGATGCTCACAATGTCGAGTATCAAGTCATTCCCATGGCCTTCCCTTGTTTTATTCACCTTCACCCTTGACTAGCAAAATGGCCAAAAGATGAATGAGTATACATTGGAGGTTCTTGTTTAGAGCAACTAATTACTTTGATTTGGATATATTATTTATATGTATTGTGCTTATAATCATCAGTAGAAGCCACTTGTACTTGAGTCTTACTGCTAACAGAGATAATTGAGCATGCTATATCCATTTTGTACTTGTAGCATCAGATATTTTTCATTTGGATCATCTTTTTCATCATGTTTGGCCTGGTCAACCCAGCTTGACCAAGTCAACAGCAAGGTTCGGGATGAGTTTTGGCCTATGATGGTGGATGATGATTATTTGTTCTATCAGTGTCCATTAGACATATTCATGCTTCAGATGATGGTTTATCATGATGGCTTGTGTTCAATTTATGGTTATCAGCATTTATAGGCTTTATTATTATTATTATTCTAGCATGGATGGGGCCTCTGACGTATATTTTTTATGGACATATGGTGTACTCATTCCTAGTGGATTTGGACATTTTGAGTCCATTGATGCACTCAGTTTTCAGTTTCAAGCACTTGCATTGGATTTATGGGTCAGTTTATTAGTTTGCAACAGTTTGGCCTTAGTAAATTAAAATAAAATGCTTTTCAGTGGACAATTGGTTCTCCTAGGGCGCCACAGGGGCACATAGTGTGTAGCCAGAAGATATTACCATATTTCTATAGAGTCGGTTTCACTTTTGTAGTCAGTTGACGCCCAGGTTCAGTTAGCAAAGAGATATGAGCATTTTTTATTTCCCAAGGCAATATTTTGATGCATAAAAATAATGAAAATGGCTAATGAGGAAATTGATTTGGGTAACTGAGAAAAGGAAATGACATGGAATTAGTCTGAAGCATATTGTTGGGGTCATGTTCATCCTCCGCCATGTTTTTCTCTCCATGTGATCCAGACATTCTAGCGCTTATGATTTTGGGCGATTTTGATACATCTTGAGGGGCCACGATTTGGTCACTTGGTCACTTTATGTTATTACATTAACATATTATTATGATATTGTGCCATGGGTCCATGCTAGAGAAGGACTAATATCACCTCCTAGCCCCCACCATGTGCTATGTTGTATCTTACTCATCTTTCATGTGGTGTGCCCCTCTCTTGGGCATCTTAGTGGGTGCGCCCCCTCTATTATTGAGTTGATCCATGTATGTGCTATCCAGCTAATCTTAGTCGTTGATTAGAGTGATCGTATCTTATGATCTTGACCCTTGATCTTTTTGGATCTAGGTATTATGTACTTGAGAGATCTATATATTGAGATGCTCTCTCATTGTAAAGAGGACTTTTGGCTCTTGAGCTCTTGGAACAATAAAATATTTTTTGCAAAACCTCATGAAAGCTTTGTCAAATGTCTTATATGGAGATTGGAAAGTCTTTGTCTTTCTAGCATTCTTGTGGATCTATGCTTTGCTAACAATTTCGCAGGTGGTTGTACCATCGATGAAGAGGACGATTTGATGGGGGCGCTTTTGGGACTGAGCTCCATACTTCTTCCTCAAATCATTTTGGGTTCAGGGAGTATCTTTATTCTATCTTGCGATCATCCTGGTGTTAGTTTCTTTCTTCATCGATTCTCTCTTTTTGCAACTTGATTCTTAGTTTGGTAGATCTCTTTTGCAAGAGGAGGGCGTCTTGGCCTCTTGGAGGGCAAATCGATTTCACTTGGCATTGCATGGAAAACGCTCGTAATTGATTGGAAAGGAAATATCATCACCATACAAGGTTAGTAGCAAGTATTTCTAGGTACGTTTGCATCTATTTTATTTTTCTGAGACTTAATCTAATTGTCACCACAAAACCCTCTTCTTTCAAACCCTAGTTTTCTAGCTCTAGTAGATCGGTTACTTATTTGATGATGACCAGCAAAACCCACGTAGGAATAGATATAAAAACCCTAGATCTAAAGTTTCAACTCAATCTGACTCCATTTACCCTTTGGATCTAGCACTAGTCTTCTCTAGGTGGGACGCCCTCCTTGGACTTTTGGTCAAATTTTCAAATCTATCAGTTGGGTATGCTTGAACCCATCTCAAATCAATAGATCTACTCTTCAAGCATCTAGATCTAGTCATCTTACATCCCAATCTACTCTCATGGGTCCACTTTGTCCCTGATTGCACAAACCCTAGGTGGATCTAAATTGGGTATTTCTCCTTTGGACTAGATCTATCTAGATCTACTTTTCCTAAATTCTTTTACATCTCTCTTCAAGTCGGGCAATTTCCCATTACCTTGAGCCTCCCCAACTTGGCCCTAACCTCACCTACCACATTCATCTTTCTAGAACTAGATCAATCTAGTCATTGCTCATCTCTTGTATCCATCGTTTATCCCTTAGAGTGTCTTGAGTAGGTTCGCTAGCCCTCATAGGCTAGTAGGGTCTCCCCCTTGATCATTCTACGGTTTGATCTAAAGTGACAAGAGCCTGTACGGTGTGACAACTACCTTTCATTAGTAGTGACGAAGCCCTCACGGTGTCGCCGGTTAACTACCTCACCTCTACCGTCCTGGATAGGATACCTTTAGTGGGCAGCTAGACTTTGTGCGATAACAGGTACCATCCTCAAAATGAGGGGAAGTGCCCAGGCGTTTGCCAGAAGATAATCACCTGAAAGAAAAATGGAGAAAGAAAAAACAGGAGTGGAAGGAATGCTCTCACATTCTCGGGGAATATATGGAATGGAGCAGCGGCAAGCAATGGAAGAAGAGACACTCCAGCAAGAGCCACACGATGAATTAATCAACCAACAGTCAAGCCTCAAAAGTTGGTGGCAAGAATGAAGCCTGATACTCTTGCCGTATAGAAGGTAACAGTCCTAGAATTTTAAAATTAGCCAAGAGTCAAGACTAGTAGCAGAATAGTCCTTTTTTGGAATTTTTTGGAAGAGCAGAGACTGGAATTATAATATTTTTTGTATTATCAATATGGATGGTTCAACCACAGCCCTATTTTAATACAAATATAAATGGTCTTTCTTTTTTTTTAAATGTATCATTAACAGTACATCAATGATATTATGTGTTTTGGAAGGGAAAAACAAAGATGTAAGTGTCTGTGCTAATCTGTACATATCTATAAAGACTTGTATAGTTGGGAGTTATTAGTTTTTTCTTTTACTTAAATGAAATGAGTTTTAATGCATACATATTTTAGAAGAAAAAAATGGAAACGCCATTTTACTGCTCAGAAAATGAAGAGAGATGACTGGGAAACATTTCTCAAGCGTTTTCCCAAACAAATCCTGTATGGAATGTGCGAAATTGACCAGAAGTGTATGTGCAAGACAGAGACACAAAAATCCAAGAGGTTTAATGCATTTTTACTCAACAGGAAATCAACAATATCAACTAAAATATTATTTTCATAACAGCTTGCAGCACAGCATGCATTGAAACGACCAACAACCAAAAAGAGAGAGCACTTAAGATAAGGGATAAGGGAAAAGTACATACATTTGTGTCACTCAGCTCCAGGTTGTAGAAGTCCATGGATGCCTCCTTGAAAAGAGGACCAGCATGCCACGTTCCAACATTTAGTTTCAAGAACTGGGAACCCTGCACTCGAAAGACTTTCACATCCTCGGGAACTGGTGGAATGTAGTAATGACCAGCTTTTGAACGCAAAATTTTCCCCTGGTGAAATTGCTTCAAAGAATCATCACTGTTGTCATTGCCATCATTATCTTTAACGGCATCTTGTATGCTATCTGACTTGTGGCCTTCTGACTGGTTTATTTTCGCAATAGAAGGCCTCGCCACACCCATATACCATTGTTGTCCACCGACAGAACCAAGGCACTGAGTAACACTCGCATGGTGAGTAATACTATTAAACCTTAAAGCCCTACCCGTCAAATTCATTATGTAGAATCTGCAAAGGAAAAATATTGTAAGGAACTCTGGATTGTAAGATCTGATCCTTGCTATGATTGCTGCTCCATACACGCTATCATGTACCCTACCACTCTTTAGATAAATTCTTTGCTATAAGAAATACCCAATCAGAATCATACATGTGATATCATTGAAACTGCCACTGTAAATCTATAAGATACATTCATTGCTATAAGAAACACCAAGTTAGTCTTGTAGATCTACTATCAATGAACCAAACATGTATGCCTGAAAGAAAACAGGGGGGTGTCTCAAGATAAGTACAATTTTTGTAATTTGTCAGATACAATTACAAGCTAACTTGAACATACAAAGTGGGATTGATCTAGACATAGGATATCTACTTTTATACATTAAAGCTAAAAGTTTAAATTCCCATGGGAGTATACCACTTGTGCAGAATACCCTATATACACCATTGGGATATTCCCTAGGAAGCGGAGTAACTCCAATATTGGAAATGTTAACTTCAGTGCTTCCTTAAACAATCAACTTAGCTTTCAAAGATGGTATGTAGCAACAATTCAACTGTAGTATTAATTTATAATATAGCAACAATTCAACTGTGGTATTAATTTTTAATTTAGAATATAGTATTTAGCTGAGAAATTTTAGCTTGTTCTTAAAAAAATAAGTGAGGGACTTAAACAGAAGGGCCTTTTCTTACATTTGACCACCTTGTGTAACTCCCAGGACAATAATCTAATTCCTAAATGAGAGTTACAAATCTATTTGGACACAAAAGACAGATATTAAACTTATACAAGAGGAATAATCTGTACTAAGACACAAGAAGTTGTTATGAGACAAACACTAAAACCACTCTTTATTTCCAAAGAAATGATGAGCAGTAACAAAAGTCTCAAAGTCCTATACTAAGATGCTCATCATTTCCTCCATTCTCTTGGAGGAAGTTGTTCCCAATTTTTCAATAAACATCTTGAATCAGGAGTATACCACTTGTGCAGAATACCCTATATACACCATTGGTATATTCCCTTGGAAGCTGAGTAACTTTAATATTGGAAATGTTAACTTTAGTGCTTCCTTTAACAAACCACTTAGCTTTCAAAGATGGTATGTAGCAACAATTCAACTGTGGTATTAATTTATAATGTAGCAACAATTCAACTGTGGTATTAATTTAGAATATAGTATTTAGCTGAGAACTTTTAGCTTGTCCTTTAAAAAATTAGTGAGGGACTTGAACAGAAGGGCCTTTTCTTACATCTGACCACCTTGTGTAACTCCCAGGACAATAATCTAATTCCTAAATGAGAGTTACAAATCTATTTGGACACAAAAGACAGGTATTAAACTTATACAAGAGGATAATCTGTACTAAAACACAAGAAGTTGTTATGAAACAAAAACTAAAACCACTCTTTATTTCCAAAGATAATGATGAGCAGTAACAAAAGTCTCAAAGTCCTATACCAAGATGCTCATCGTTTCCTCCGTTCTTTTGGAGGAAGTTGTTCCCAATTTCTCAATCAACATCTTGAATCAGGACTTATGACGGTATAACCATTGGGGGTGATAACATATCAAAGTCCTCCCTGCTTAAACGGTGGCACTATTTTCTTCTGCACCACATGGCCTGGCCTAAATATGCATTGGAGGAGGTTAAAACCTAAGTCACCAGATTCGGCGATTTTTTGCCATGAAATTCGAAAATCGCCGTTTTTCTGTGTATTGCGAACTATTCGTTGAAATTCGGCGATTTTCCCCACTGGTAAATCCTAGTTGATGACCAAAACTACCTCCGCGTTATCTCATTGCTCATTACGCGGGAGAGGTTTTGCCATGAATCCTTCCGTAAGTGATCATTACATGGGTTTGCAAGAGAGGCTCCGTCGTGAATCCTTCCGTGAGTGAAGACTGGAGTATGGAGGTTGTCGTCGTTCTCTGAGTTAAGTGGTGTGGAGCTGTCGCTCCGTGAGTCGCAAAGGGCGGAGCCTCGAATCTGCAGTGTTTAGTTGACAGTTGAATAGGCGCAGCGATGCCCAGCCTCGAGTCTGCAGTGTTTATTTGACAGCTAACAGGCAACAGGCCTATCGGTGCCGATGGTGTTGAACATGATATATTTGATGAAACCGGACAATGTTTATTTGACAGCTAACAGACACATCGGTGCCGGTGGTGTTGAACATGATATATTGAAACCCGACAAACGGATGGATTGATATATTTCTTACATAAAAGCTTTGAGTCTAAAAAAATATTTTTTTATTTTACTAAATTGATTTATATTAAATTGTTTATTTTAAATTTTTTTAAATATTATAATAAAAAATTAATGTTAATTTATTTTAGTTTATTAATATTATTTATATGACATGATTTTTTTAACAACTTAGTTTAATAATCTATGTTTATAGTTACATTCAAGATGAAAGGATGATATATGATTATATAAGAATATAAGTTTCTGGTTGGGATGCTAATTAGTGTAAATATTTTTTAATCTTCAAATTTTATAATTATTAGAACTTAGTGCCGATTTTTATGTCGAATTTTATCGCCAAAATTTTTATTGCCGAATTTCAAGGTCTTCGAATTCGAACACGAACTCGAACTAGGTGACTTTGGTTAAAACTTAAATATGTGTTGCCCATGATCTGTTATAGATTGAATGTCATCCATATAGGTCTAGAGAGGTAGTGAGGCCATCCTTGGGACCTACTTGGTTTATGTTCCAATGCTGGAGTAGTCACCTTGTTAATTTTGTACCTAGGAAAGTGTTCCCCTAGGTGACTTTAGCCTTAGTCACTTAAAAGGGGAAATAAAGTGACCCTTGCATTAAATGACTTAAGTGGAGCATTTAATGACACTTTAGAGATTAAAGTGTAAATCTGATAAATTTAAGTGGGTGAGGAAATTTAATTTTTATGAGAATTAAATGGAGCATTTATTCTCATCCCTAGATCTAATCTAATCTCAACCATTGGATTAGATGTCTCTTCACCTACCTAGGGTTTAAACCAAAAAGCAAGGAAAAGGCAAAATGCATTCATTCTTGAGAGAAGAGTGAAGAAAAGAGAGAGCTAAGAGGAGGCACAAATTTCGAGGAGTTGGGCATTTCCAGACAGCACGAGATTCGAGGAGGAAAGGTTTAGATTTGGCAGGCATCCCAAGGCAGCCGTACAGTATAGTTTGAAGGGCACGAGATTCAAGGTCAAGTAGGGCACAGAAATCAAGAAGGTTGGCTGCATTAAATACAGGCCATACCCTGCACGAATTTCGAGGCCGTACAGCACAGAAATCGAGGTCCATACAGTCTGTACGGACGGTACCTTTCTGCACATTTTTCAAGGTGAATATCAGGCACATTTCCCGAGGGCAGAATATTGTTGTCATTTCAGGCACGTTTTCCAAGAAGGATTTGCACAGAAATCGAGGCAGCAATAGCATGGAAAACGAGAAAACCTGCTGGGTCATTTTCCTTGGTTGAGATAAGTTGGATTTTGACTATAAATGACTGTGATTTTTTTATCTAGAAGAAATAATAAACTCTCTCTCTCTCTGACTGGTTTTCTCCTTGTGGGTTTTTCCAAGGCCATTGGCCAAAAAATTTTGAATATTGTGTGTTGAATGGCACGCATTTTATTTACTTTCTGTCCATGAAAAGATGAAGTTACAGCAGTGTTTTTAAGTTTGAAAAATTTATGTTTATTTCCAGCATTTAAATTTCTAGGTTTGCAAATAAACTGAGACAAATTTTTACTTATAACCGGAGGCTGAAAACTTGTGAAAAAGCTACATGGTATCAGAGCTGAATGGGGTAGAAAACTAATTTTTTGCAAACAGACAGTCATTTCCAGAATTCAAAAAAACTCTTGTGACAGTAGTACCATTTTGCTTAAACTTGTTCTTTGAAAAAAATGACTTCCGTTGGGTTGAGAACTGAGGATAGGTTGGATGGGGCAGGGAACTTTGTCTCATGGAAGGCCAAGAGAGTGCTTGTGTTGAAGGAGAATGAGTTGTGGGATGAGGTAGTCAATAATACTACAGCTCACCCCATTGTCATTCCCAGTGCTACTACTGATCCAGTAGCAGCGACTTCCTTTGTGAAGAAGGATATTAAGGCCATGAGGATTATCTTGGATGCTGTTAAAGATCATGTTATTCCACACATTTCAGTGAAAAATCATGCACATGAGATGTGGAGTGCTTTGACCGAATTGTTTCATAGTTCTAATGAGAATAGGAAGATGGTTCTTAGGGAAAAACTAAAGAATATCAAGATGGTCAAAGATGAGGCTTGTATGGCTTATCTTACTAGGATCTCTCAGGTGAGAGATGAGCTTCCAGGTGTTGGGGTGGTTGTTACTGGTCCTGAGCTAGTGCGGACAACCTTGAATGGGGTGACTCCACCTTGGGCTGTGTTTGTACAGGGTTTGGTGGCTAGGGAGAACTTACCTTCATGGGACAGGGTCTATGATGATTTTGTTCAAGAGGAGACTCGGAGGGGTTTCTTGCAGTGCAGTGCTTTTACTAGTAGGCATGATGAAGAGGATGTGGCCTTGACGGCAAAGGGGAAGAAAAAGAAGAAGAAGAAGGGTCCCAAGAAGGGTGGGGCCATGCAGCAAGATGGGCAGAAGAAGGATTTGAGCACTGTAAAGTGCTTTGCATGTCACAAGATGGGACACTATGCTGGGCAGTGTCCGAACAAGAAGAAGAAGCAGCAGCAGACAGCAGCTTCAACGGAGGTCAATGACTTTCCCGCGAGATTTCAGAGTGAGTTTTACCTGTGCACTGGGCATATTGAGAAAGAGAGAGCATCCATTTTCACCAATGCGGATGTTGATAGATAGGAGTTTTCCTTGGTGACAGACCATTCTTACAGTGCATGTAGTTCCAGCACTTGGTATATTGATAGCAGAGCCTCGAGACACATGACAAGTGCTCGTGAGATGTTCTCCGAGCTTTCACAGACAGAGACGAATGTGGAGGTGGTGTTGGGAGATGACTTAGCAGTCAGAGTTGTTGGGCATGGGACCATTACCTTTCAGAGGGAGTCCATGAGTCCCATGGTGTTGAGAGATGTATTGTATGTACCTGGGCTGAAGAAGAACCTAGTTTCAGTTTCCATGATTGAGGATCAAGGTCTTGGGGTGTCCTTCCTAGATGGACATGTGCATATGTTTCCCAAGACTGCAGGACCATCTGCTTCAGTTGCCATTGGAGTTAGATGCGGGAAACTGTATAGGCTCTTGTTTCAGCCTCAGCTTTCCTTGGCACATAGCAGCAGCAGTGAGCTTTGTGAGCTTTGGCATAGGAGGATGGCTCACTTGCATCATCCAGCTTTGGGGTTGTTGAGACATATGGTTACAGGTTTACCGGAGTTCAGCACGGGGCAAAGTGATGTTTACAGGGAGTGTGCTTTGGGAAAGTACACCAAGACTGCTTTTCTGAGCAGTGATAGCAGGTCAGCAAGGGTCCTTGACTTGATACATTCAGATTTATGTAGACCGATGTCTTTTGTTTCCTTGAGAGGATACGAGTATTATGTGACATTCATTGATGACCATTCCAGGAAGACCTAGATCTACTTTCTGAAGAGCAAGAAGTCAAAGGAAGTCTTGCAGAAGTTCCAAGAGTTCAAAGCTCTTGAGGAGAACCAAACAGGGAGGAAGATCCGAGTTCTCAAATCGGATAACGGGGGTGAGTATACCTCCAAGGAGTTTGATGGATATTGCAGACAGAAGGGTATCACGAGACAGTTGACAGTTCCTTATACTCTAGAGCAGAATGGAGTAGCGAAGAGGAAGAACAAGTCTATTGTTGGAGCAGCCAGAGCTATGTTACATGACTAGTATCTTCCTTTTTTTCTCTAGGTTGAGGCTTGCAGCACAGTTGTATATCTTCAGAACAGGAGTCCCCATCGTGCCATGGGGAACATGACACCTGAGGAGTGTTTTTCAGGCAAGAAAACCGAAGTTAGCCATTTTCGGATATTTGGTGGTTTGACTTACTCTCATGTCCCTTCTGAGAAGAGGACAAAGTTGGAGCCCACTGTAGAGAAGGGCATCTTTGTGGGCTATGATGGGACTTCGAAGGCCTTCCATATTTACCTTCCCTCTCAGAGGAAAGTGGTTGTGAGAAGGGATGGGAAGTTTGAGCAGGCCTTCAGGAAGTCGAGAGAGTCAGAGCAGGGAGAGCAGCAGGGTCCTCCACCTCAGGTTGTTACACAAGTTCCATCAGTGCAAAAGTAAGGATCACAAGTTTCTGGGGTTACACAGTGCAGGCACAGTTTCACCAGTTTCAGTGGTCCAGCCAGCAGGGTCTTCGAGGACAGGTGATGGGTCTACGATTACAAGTACCTTCAGGATCACAGAGTTCTTCAGTTGTTGGTACATCAGCTACTAGTTCACAAGTTACTGGGATTTCTAGCTCTGGTAGTTTTTCAAATGAGGACAGGCCAGTGTGGGAAGAACATTCAGGGAAGAAGAAGCCTACGTGGCTTCGGGAGACCTTGAAGGATGCTCTAAAGGTTGGGACATCCAGGGAGTCAGTGAGGGCCATCAAGTTGCCTGACAGATTGGACATGTTGTTGTTGGCTAGTACACGTGATTCTGAGCCTTCTACTTTTGAGGAGGCTTCCCAGCATCATGTTTGGTGAGATGCCATGATGGATGAGTACCATTCCATCATGAAGAACGATGTGTGGGAGATCGTTCTAAGACCTGAGGCGAAGTCAGTGGTGGCTTTTACAAGCTAAAGCATGCAGCAGATGGGAGTGTGGAGAAGTACAAGGCGAGGTTTGTAGCGCGAGGGTTTTCACATGTTGGAGGGTATTGATTATGATGATACTTTTGTATCGGTTGCTCGGTATACTTCTATCAGGGCTTTGATTTCCATTGCTGCGGAAATGGGTTGAAAGATCCATCAAATGGATGTGAAGACCGCATTTCTCAATGGAATCATACAAGACGAGATCTATGTTGAGCAGCCTCAGGGATTTGAGATTCATGAGAGAGATTCTCATGTTTGCAAGCTGAAGAAAGCCTTATATGGGCTGAAGCAAGCTCCTAGAGCTTGGTACTCCATGATCGATTCTTACTTGCAGAGGATGGGGTTTCAGAAGAGTGAAGCAGATCTGAATCTCTACTTCATCATGGTTGGAGATGATCCGCTTATTCTTCTGCTATATGTTGATGACTTGTTCAGGAGGAGAGAGACCCATTGCAGCTTGCAAGAAGGATCTTGCTACATAGTATGAGATGACAGATATTGGGTTGATACACTATTTTATGGGATTGGAGGTGTGGCAGGAGCTTGGACATATTTTCCTGGGACAGGGAAAGTATGCAGTTGATATTCTGAGGAGATTTAGGATGGAGGATTGCATGCCGATGTCAACATCGATGATCACCAACTGGAAGAAGCTTCATGCTTCTGAGGAAGATTTGGTGGATCCTACTTTATACCGTCAGCTCATTGGGTAATTGATGTATCTGGTCAACACTCGGCCAAATTTGTGTTTTGCAATGAACACTCTTATTCAGTTCATGATTGAGACTAGGAGTGTGCATTGGGTAGTTGCAAAACATGTGTTGCGTTACCTAGCTGGGACAATGGATTTTGATCTGGACTACAGAAGGTCGAATGGGATTAGGTTGGTTGGCTTCACAGATTTAGATTTCAGAGTGAGTTTTCACTGTGCACTGGGCATATTGAGAAAGAGAGAGCATCCATTTTCACTAGTGCGGATGTTGATAGATAGAAGGAGTTTTCCTTGGTGACAGACCACTCTTACAGTGCATCTACTTCCAGCACTTGGTATATTGATAGCAGAGCCTCGAGACACATGATAAGTGCTCGTGAGATGTTCTCCGAGCTTTCACAGACAGAGACGAATGTGGAGGTGGTGTTGGGAGATGACTTAGCAGTCAGAGCTGTTGGGCATGGGACCATTACCTTTCAGAGGGAGTCCATGAATCCCATGGTGTTGAGAGATGTATTGTATGTACCTGGGCTGAAGAAGAACCTAGTTTCAGTTTCCATGATTGAGGATCAAGGTCTTGGGGTGTCCTTCCTAGATGGACATGTGCATATGTTTCCCAAGACTACAAGACCATCTGCTTCAGTTGCCATTGTAGTTAGATGTGGGAAACTGTATAGGCTCTTATTTCAGCCTCAGCTTTCCTTGGCACATAGCAGCAGCAGTGAGCTTTGTGAGCTTTGGCATAGGAGGATGGCTCACTTGCATCATCCAGCTTTGGGGTTGTTGAGACATATGGTTACAGGTTTACCGGAGTTCAACACAGGGCAAAGTGATGTTTGCAGGGGGTGTGCTTTGAGAAATTACACCAAGACTGCTTTTTCGAGCAGTGATAGCAGGTCAGCAAGGGCCCTTGACTTGATACATTCAAATTTATGCGGACCGATGTCTTTTGTTTCCTTGAGAGGATACGAGTATTATGTGACATTCATTGATAACCATTCCAGGAAGACCTAGATCTACTTTCTGAAGAGCAAGAAGTCTGAGGAAGTCTTGCAGAAGTTCCAAGAGTTCAAAGCTCTTGTGGAGAACCAAACAAGGAGGAAGATCCGAGTTCTCAGATAGGATAACGAAGGTGAGTAAACCTCCAAGGAGTTTGATGGATATTGCAGACAGAAGGGTATCACGAGACATTTGACAGTTCCTTATACTCCAGAGTAGAATGGAGTAGCGAAGAGGAAGAACAAGTCTATTGTTGGAGCAGCCAGAGCTATGTTACATGACCAGTATCTACCTTTTTTTCTCTAGGCTGAGACTTGCAGCACAGTTGTATATCTTCAGAATAGGAGTCCCCATCGTGCCGTGGGGAACATGACACCTGAGGAGTGTTTTTCAAGCAAGAAAACAGAAGTTAGCCATTTTCGGATATTTGGTAGTTTGACTTACTCTCATGTCCCTTCTGAGAAGAGGACAAAGTTGGAGCCCACTGTAGAGAAGGGCATCTTTGTGGGCTATGATGAGACTTCGAAGGCCTTCCTTATTTACCTTCCCTCTCAGAGGAAAGTGGTTGTGAGAAGGGATGGGAAGTTTGAGCGGGCCTTCAAAAAGTCGAGAGAGTCAGAGCAAGGAGAGCAGCAGGGTCCTGCACCTCAGGTTGTTACACAGGTTCCATCAGTGCAGAAGTCAGGATCACAGGTTTCTGGGGTTATTCAGTGCAGGCACAGGTTCACCAGTTTCAGTGGTTCAGCCAGCAGGGTCTTCGGGGACAGGTGATGGGTCTACGATTACAAGTACACCATACAAAGCTTTAGGATCAAAGAGTTCTCCAGTTGTTGGTACATCAACTACTGGTTCATAGGTTACTAGGGTTTCTAGCTCTGGTAGTTCTTCAGATGAGGACAGGCCAGTGTGGGAAGAAACGTCAAGGAAGAAGAAGCCTAAGTGGCTTCGGGAGACCTTGAAGGATGCTCTAAAGGTTGGGACATCCAGGGAGTCAATGAGGGCCATCAAGTTGCCTAATAGATTGGACATGTTGTTGTTGGCTAGTACACGTGATTCTGAACCTTCTACTTTTGAGGAGGATTCCCAGCATCATGTTTGGCGAGATGCCATGATGGATGAGTACCATTCCATCATGAAGAACGATGTGTGGGAGATCATTCTGAGACCTGAGGGGAAGCCAGTGGTGACTTCTCGGTGGCTTTTACAAGCTAAAGCATGCAGCAGATGGGAGTGTGGAGAAGTACAAGGCGAGGTTTGTAGCACGAGGATTTTCACATGTTGAGGGTATTGATTATGATGATACTTTTGTGTCAGTTGCTCGGTATACTTTTATCAGGGCTTTGATTTCCATTGCTGCGGAAATGGGTTGAAAGATCCATCAAATGGATGTGAAGACTGCATTTCTCAATGGAATCATACAGGAGGAGATCTATGTTGAGCAGCCTCAGGGATTTGAGATTCATGAGAGAGATTCTCATGTTTGCAAGTTGAAGAAAGCCTTATATGGGCTGAAGCAAGCTCCTAGAGCTTGGTACTCCAGGATCGATTCTTACTTACAAAAGATGGGGTTTCAGAAGAGTGAAGCATATCTGAATCTCTACTTCATCATGGTTGGAGATGATCCGCTTATTCTTCTGCTATATGTTGATGACTTGTTCAGGAGGAGAGAGACCCATTGCAGCTTGCAAGAAGGATCTTGCTACGTAGTACCAGATGACAGATATTGGGTTGATACACTATTTTCTGGGATTGGAGGTTTGGCAGGAGCCTGGACATATTTTCCTGGGCCAGGGAAAGTATGCAATTAATATTCTGAGGAGATTTAGGATGGAGGATTGCATGTCGATGTCGACATCGATGATCACCACCTGAAGAAGCTTCATGCTTCTGAGGAAGATTTGGTGGATCCTACTTTATACCGTCAACTCATTGGGTCATTCATGTATCTGGTCAACACTCGGCCAGATTTGTGTTTTGCAATGAACACTCTTAATCAGTTCATGATTGAGCCTAGGAGTGTGCATTGGGTGGTTGCAAAACATGTGTTGCGTTACCTAGCTGGGACAACAGATTTTGATCTGGACTACAGGAGGTCGAATGGGATTAGGTTGGTTGGCTTCACAGATTCAGATTTCAGAGTGAGTTTTCACTGTGCACTGGGCATATTGAGAAAGAGAGAGCATCCATTTTCACCAATGCAGATGTTGATAGATAGAAGGAGTTTTCCTTGGTGACCGACCATTCTTACAGTGTATCTACTTCCAGCACTTGGTATATTGATAGCAGAGCCTCGAGCCACATGACAAGTGCTCGTGAGATGTTCTCCGAGCTTTCACAGACAGAGAGGAATGTGGAGGTGGTGTTGGGAGATGACTTAGCAGTTAGAGTTGTTGGGCATGGGACCATTACCTTTCAGAGGGAGTCCATGAGTCCCATGGTGTTGAGAGATGTATTGTATGTACCTGGGCTGAAGAAGAACCTAGTTTCAGTTTCCATGATTGAAAATCAAGGTCTTGGGGTGTCCTTCCTAGATGGACATGTGCATATGTTTCCCAAGACTGCGGGACCATCTGCTTCAGTTGCCATTGGAGTTAGATGCGGGAAATTGTATAGGCTCTTGTTTCAGCCTCAGCTTTCCTTGGCACATAGCAGCAGCATTGAGCTTTGTGAGCTTTGGCATAGGAGGATGGCTCACTTGCATCATCCAGCTTTGGGGTTGTTGAGACATATGGTTACAGGTTTACTGAAGTTCAGCACAGGGCAAAGTGATGTTTGCAAAGGGTGTGTTTTGGGAAAGTACACCAAGACTGCTTTTCCGAGCAGTGATAGCAAGTCAGCAAGGGTCCTTGACTTGATACATTCAGATTTATGCGGACCGATGTCTTTTGTTTCCTTGAGAGGATACGAGTATTATGTGACATTCATTGATGACCATTCCAGGAAGACCTAGATCTACTTTCTGAAGAGCAAGAAGTCTGAGGAAGTCTTGCAAAAGTTCCAAGAGTTCAAAGCTCTTGTGGAGAACCAAACAGGGAGGAAGATCCGAGTTCTTAGATCGGATAACGAGGGTGAGTATACCTCCAAGGAGTTTGATGGATATTGCAGACAGAAAGGTATCACGAGACAGTTGACAGTTCCTTATACTCGAAAGCAGAATGGAGTAGCGAAGAGGAAGAACAAGTCTATTGTTGGAGCAGCAGAGATATGTTACATGACCAGTATCTTCCTATTTTTCTCTAGGTTGAGGCTTGCATCACAATTGTATATCTTCAGAACAGGAGTCCCCATCGTGCCGTGGGGAACATGACACCTGAGGAGTGTTTTTCAGGTAAGAAAATTGAAGTTAGCCATTTTCGGATATTTGGTAGTTTGACTTACTCTCATGTCCCTTCTGAGAAGAGGACAAAGTTGGAGCCCACTACAAAGAAGGGCATCTTTGTGGGCTATGATGAGACTTCGAAGGCCTTCCATATTTACCTTCCCTCTTAGAGGAAAGTGGTTGTGAGAAGGGATGGGAAGTTTGAGCGGGCCTTCAGGAAGTCAAGAGAGTCGGAGCAGGGAGAGCAGCAGGGTCCTGCACCTCAGGTTGTTACACAAGTTCCATTAGTGCAGAAGTCAGGATCACAGCTTTCTAGGGTTACTCAGTGCAGGGACAGGTTCACTAGTTTCAGTGGTTCAGCCAGCAAGGTCTTCGGGGACAGGCGATGGGTCTACGATTACAAGTACACCGTACAAAGCTTCAGGATCACAGAGTTCTCCAGTTGTTGGTACATCAGCTACTGGTTCACAGGTTACTGGGGTTTCTAGCTCTGGTAGTTCTTCAGATGAGGACAGGCCAGTGTGGGAAGAACCTTCAGGGAACAAGAAGCCTAAGTGGCTTGGAGACCTTGAAGGATGCTCTAAAGGTTGGGACATCCAGGGAGCCAGTGAGGGCCATCAAGTTGCCTGACAGATTGGGCATGTTGTTGGTGGCTAGTACACGTGATTCTGAGCCCTCTACTTTTGAGGAGGCTTCCCAGCATCATGTTTGGCGAGATGCCATGATGGATGAGTACCATTCCATCATGAAGAATGATGTGTGGGAGATCGTTCTAAGACCTGAGGGGAAGTCAGTGGTGACTTCTCGGTGGCTTTTACAAGCTAAAGCATGCAGCGGATGGGAGTGTGGAGAAGTACAAGGCGAGGTTTGTAGCGCGAGGGTTTTCACATGTTGAGGGTATTGATTATGATGATACTTTTGTGTCGGTTGCTCAGTATACTTCTATCAGGGCTTTGATTTCCATTGCTGCGGAAATGGGTTGAAAGATCCATCAAATGGATGTGAAGACCGTATTTCTTAATGGAATCATACAGGAGGAGATCTATGTTGAGCAGCCTCAGGGACTTGAGATTCATGAGAGAGATTCTCATGTTTGCAAGCTGAAGAAAGCCTTATATTGGCTGAAGCAAGCTCCTAGAGCTTGGTACTCCAGGATTGATTCTTACTTGCAGAGGATGGGGTTTCAAAAGAGTGAAGCAGATCTAAATCTCTACTTCATCATGGTTGGAGATGATCCGCTTATTCTTCTGCTATATGTTGATGACTTGTTCAGGGGGAGAGAGACCCATTGCAGCTTGCAAGAAGGATCTATCTACGTAGTACGAGATGACAGATATTGGGTTGATACACTATTTTCTGGAATTGGAGGTTTGGCAGGAGCCTGGACATATTTTCCTGGGACAGGGAAAGTATGCAATTGATATTCTGAGGAGATTTAGGATGGAGGATTGCATGTTGATGTCGACATCAATGATCACCAACTGAAAGAAGCTTCATGCTTCTGAGGAAGATTTGGTGGATCCTACTTTATACCGTCAGCTCATTGGGTCATTGATGTATCTGGTCAACACTCGGCCAGATTTGTGTTTTGCAATGAACACTCTTAGTCAGTTCATGATTGAGCCTAGGAGTGTGCATTGGGTAGTTGCAAAACATGTGTTGTGTTACCTAGCTGGGACAATGGATTTTGATCTAGACTACAAAAGGTCGAATGGGATTAGGTTGTTGTTTCAGCTTGGGCTTGGCAGCAGTGTCGTGGTTCAGTCAGAAGCAGAAGTCTATTGCATTGAGTTCTGCAGAGGCTGAGTATATGGCAGCCAGTCAGGCCAGTTACGAGGCTTTGTGGCTTTGCATGTTGCTGGTTAATTTATTTGGTCAGGAGTTGAGGCCTATGGTGATCTACTGTGACAATAAGAGTTGCATCCAACTCTCTAAGAATCCAGTATTTCATGACCAGTCAAAGCACATTGAGATCAGGTATCATTTCATTCAAGATTATGTTCAGAGAGGTGCAATATCTTTACAGTACATTTCCACTAATGAGCAGGTTGCAGACATTCTGACGAAATCTTTGGGGAGGGGCAAGTTTGTCTTCTTCAGAGACAAGTTGGGAGTGGTGCAGAACACCTTCCTCAGTAAGAGGGAGTGTTAATTTTGTACCTAGGAAAGTGTTCCCCTAGGTGAGTTTAGCCTTAGTCACTTAAAAGGGGAAATAAAGTGACCCTTGCATTAAATGACTTAAGTGGAGCATTTAATGAGACTTTAGAGATTAAAAGTTTGATAAATTGAAGTGGGTGAGGGAATTTAATTTTTATGAGAATTAAATGGAGCATTTATTCTCATCCCTAGATCTAATATAATCTCAGCCATTGAATTAGATGTCTCTTCACCTACCTAGGGTTTAGACCAAAAGCAAGGTAAAGGTAAAATACTAAAATGCATTCATTCTTGAGAGAAGAGTGAAGAGAAGAGAGAGCTGAGAGGAGGCACGAATTTCGAGGAGTTGGACATTTCCAGACAACAGGAGATTCGAGGAGGAAAGGTTCAGATTTGGCACGCATCCCAAGGCAGCCGTACAGTACGGTTTGAAGGGTACGAGATTCGAGGTCAAGCAGGGCACAGAAATCGAGAAGGTTGGCTGCATTATATACAGGCCATACCCTGCACGAATTCCAAGGCCGTACAGCACAAAAATCGAGGTCCATAGAGTCTGTACGGACAGTACCTTTCTGCACGTTTTTCGAGGTGAATATCAGGCACATTTCACGAGGAAGCATTCTGGTTTTTGTGGCACAGAAATCAAGGTCGTACGAAAGCATTAAATGCAGTCCATACATTATGGATTCTGAGAAGTGCTGGCACAGTTTTCAAGGGCAGAATATTGCTGTCATTTCAGGCTCATTTTCCAAGAAGGATTTGCACAGAAATCGAGGCAGCAATAGCATGTAAAATGAGACAGACTGCTGGGTCAATTTCCTTGGTTGAGATAAGTTGGATTTTGACTGTAAATGACTGTCTGATTTTTATCTCTAGAAGAAATAATAAACTCTCTCTCTCTCTGACTGGTTTTCTCCTTGTGGGTTTTTCCAGGGCCATTGGCCAAAAATTTCTGAGTACTGTGTTGAATGGCGTGCATTTTATTTACTTTCTGTCCATGAAAAGATGAAGTTACAGCAGTGTTTTTAAGTCTGAAAAATTTATGTTTATTTCCAGCATTTAAATTTCTGGGTTTACAAATAAACTGAGACAAATTTTTACTTGTAACCGGAGGCTGAAAACTTGTGAAAAAACTACACACCTAAATGGACATGCATGATGATGGATTATTATGGTCTTGGTCAACAGTAAATAAGGCAATTTGCTCAGTTAATGGAATGCTTGAATGGTGTATTCTAAGGTGGCCAATAGTTTTAACAAAGCTATCATGTTCTGATGTTCATCCAACCTATAAATCGCCACTGATCTACACTTAGCTCATCTAACAAAAAATTGGTGTTCAAACTTATTTTCTTCACTGCTAAGCCAATTGGTTTTTGCTTCTAAGCAGAACACAGTAGATATTCTGACATATCATAACAATGCCCCCTTCTTGAATTGCTTTGCCCCAAAGTAACTGTGGTGGTGTAAATTAAAGAAATTGCAAATTCTGGCATAAATAAGGATAGCAGTTATCCAGATAAAGGTATGACAATCTACACACATCTTTATTGTAATGGCAGGAAACCAATAAGGCAGCATGACAATCTACCCACATTTTTATTACCATCTCAAGAAAACAGTAAGGCAGCAAAGTCCCATCACTTGGACCAAGAAGCAATTTTGAGTTGATTGATTCCACTAAAGAAATTGCAGCTAGGCTAACACAGGCTTCAAATAGTGCAGGAGACACCATTGCAACAGAACCAACATCAAAGCCTTTGCAATTGGCTGCCTAAGCTGTCAATACTGGTAATACTAGAAAGAAGTCTTTAATAATCACTTGAACCTAGATCTCATCTCTCTACCAATAGAATGTTCATCACAATGTTGCAAGTTCGTAGAATTGTACCAGCAATTTCCTGTGAAATATCGTCAACTAATTTAGAAAGATATTCCAGCACCTGTTTATGGTCTCTACATGACAGTAGAGCATTGCAACCTTTAAATTCCGATATAGCTTTGCATAACGTACGAAGCAAGAACTAAATAGAGAAAGGGGCTTCTTCACTTTCTCCTATGACAAAGAGAAAAAAAGAAAAAAAGTTGTTGAAATTGTTTGTTGTATGACGAGGCATTGAGGATGATTCTGTAAGGTACTTGTGGCTTGCCTATGATGCAGATAGATGCTAATAAACAATCACTTTTCATCATGACATCATCTTTGCATCTAGTAGAAAGCCAAAAAATGTATCCAACCAATTCATCCAAAGTAGTTATCGCTTTAACCATGATAGATTCACTGATGTTTTCGTCTTGATTGTCACAAGCATTTGATATCAGCTTCATCCTATTTTCTATCAATGCATAAACATTAGCAAAGTCTTCTAATCTTATGGTGGCTTCTTCCAGGTTAGAACCTACTCCATTGGCAGACTCAAATATGAAATGAGCAAGATCCTTTAATAAAACAGCAGGTGCAACCCTTGATGTTTCCAAAAATATCAGAGATAGCTATCCAAGGGAACTATGTTTTCATCTCCAGGTAAGTTCACAGGACATATTGACCAATCTTCTCCAAAGATCTCCATCGTCGACTCTGCTGAAATAAGTGTCAGATGCTTTTTATCAGCAACCATACAATTTTGTAAAATTGTTCCAAAGCCAATACAAACATATGTAGACCATGTATATCTCTGGAGCTGGACTGCAAAGCATTTTGTATAGAACCCGAAAGGGTTGAAAACAAAAAACAAAAAACTTGAATGACGTTCATTGGGTGGCAAACTGCCTGGGAATTGCAACAGTTGCAGATGCTACTTCATCTGCCTATTCAATAATCTCTATCTTCATGGAAATTTTGGCCATCAATAATTGCATCAATTTTACTGCCAATTCTAACAGAAAATCTGTGGATTCATTAGCAGGTGAATGGAAAATATGATTAGCAATGATAAGTATGGTCTATTCAGTGAGGGCAAGAATTCCTTTTTAGAAAGTTGCCGAATTCCCCAATAAGCATTCAAAACATTCCTAGAAAAGCATTGCTCTAGCTGTGGTGAGGGAGAACTCGACAATAAGAAGGCAGTTGCAAATTGCAATGCAAGAATGCAGGCCTTCAACCAGTGCCCTATCTATTACAGTGGGAGGAGATATAGAGCCATTACAGAAACTGCCTCAGTTTTTCCTACTTGATCAACGGCTTCATCACGAACAGCACAACTTGCAGACCTGGAATGATTTCTTGGAACCCGCTGTAGATCTTCCAACATATTCCTCAAATAGAGGGTTTGCTGCTTACTTCATTTCTGTCCTGCAATAACCCCTTGGAGGTTCAAACAAATGATCATCAAAGCACATGCAATGCATAGATAAGGGTGTTTTGTCATAAATCACTGGTTGATCTCTGAAATCTGTTGGTGAGCAATTTGTTGGTTGAAAGGAATAGCAGTCCAATAATTTATTGGCGGTTATTGTTTCCGAGAGTAAATTAGAATTTGATGTTTGGTTGTGCTTTTCATAAGATCATCCAAAGTAAACATTCAATCATATGCTTTCTGTTACCTCACAATGTAGCACTCTTCCATGATCAAAGATAAGTGGACCCAAATATGATAGGTGGACCCAGAGAACCCAGTGCTATGATCGGCAACTCTTCAAGGAGGTTCCCCACTATCACCTCGAAGTAACCCCCTTCCTCTTTAGACCCTGCTCCTTGGGCCATGGGAGGCTCCCCAAAATGATGATAAGGATAGACCTGTAAGATACACAGTAGAAAGTACTTCTATCCCTACAAGACCCTCCCACTGTTAGGAGACCTACCTCTCCCTACAAGACACTCCTGCTGTTAGGTGCACTTGTAAATTTCCATTTTCAAGCACTTGGGCTTGGCTTTTGCACTCTCTTTAGTGCACTAGATCTACATCTCTCTAGCACAACTGTGAGCACGCTTTTTCAGAATTTGGGTGAGATTTGGTTCCATCAATTCTTTTGTTGACCCTTTAAATCTCTACATTACAAAGCTATTCTATTCTAAGGCTGCCATCGTGATACAACATATAAATCATCTATGATCTACACCCAGCCCATCTAACAAAAAATTGAATATTTAAAAGTTAATCTCTTCACTGTTGAAGAAGATAAAAGGCATTTTTAAGCTAGAAATAGTACACATTCTAAGGTACCATAACACCATGTAAGTAAGCTAGTCTTCCATGGCAAGGTAAACTCAAGTTTCCTCCCTTCTTTTCTAGGCCAAACCAAATAAAAGACTGGTGTTGTCGCTTATGCTCTTATATCTTCAGGTCACTTTGGAAGTGTTTACACTATGTTTGGGGGTGCTTCATGAGGTTTAGGGTACATGGTGCATGTTCAGCCCCTTCATGGAACAAGATGGATTGCAACATGAGAGATGGTCCATGATGGATACGCACCGTTGAGATAACTTGCTCAGTGGATGCTTGACTTTAAGATAGTGTTGGCTTCGTGTTTTTATCTTAGGCATTGGAGTTCTCTTGCTGAATTGGTGGATGCCCTTCATGATGGCCACATGGAGGAATTACTTACTTAGAGAACACCCTATTTGGGATGAGGAGAGTTTTGCATCATGAAGGAGTGCTTCTAGCCCTTGATGGCATGTGGCAACTTAAATTCCTATTTGGAGGATTAGAGATGGCTCGAGGATGCCCAAGGCTTCAACATTGTTCTTGCAGGGGGTAGCTAGCTGCTAACCCAATGGAGCACATAGCTTAGGAGGGATCGATGGAGTCCATGGAGGCTTATAACGGAGGCATGTGACTTACCTTTGTGTAGCTACATCAACTAGAAACCCACATTGTGTACAACATCATCTTTGAGCATGACACATGTACTTTAGAGTGGACATGTCATTTGTGTTGGCTTACAAGTCTCATGTAGGGTGCTTGTAAGGGTTCATGCCCACATTCTTACCTCTCATATAAATAGAGGATGGATAGAGTCCTTCCATTCAAATCATCATTTGTTCTCTTTTCTTTGTACTTAGCCTCTTGGAGAAATTTGGTTAGGGCTTCCTTGTGAACCCTAGGTGGAGTTATGAAATCTAAAAGGGACATCTTCATTTGGAGTTTTCTCTTGTATCTAGGGTTTGCTCTTATGAAGGAGACATTGGCAATGATCTCTCTCTCTCTCTCTTGCATCTTCATATACATGTACTTGTAGTCTCTCTCTCTCAAGGAGCTAAGGTTTCTTGGAACATCTTGGAGTTCTAGGGTTAGTGTTTTACCCTTGGAGACTGGACATTAGGTTTTGTGATAAAACCCTCGAGTTGATTGGATCCTTCGGTGAGGAATGAGGAGTTTTACATGACCAAAGTTCAATTCTCATCAAGGTATCTGCCCCCTGAAGTTGCCATGGGAGCACCCAAAGGTAGTGGTCGAAGGTGTGAGACTTGCATTGCAATATCCACACACACATAAGTGGATCAATTCCCACCCTCTTGTCATTCTTAAGACCTAACACTAACCGTTATAGATAATGATAAAATGTATTGATCCATAATGGAGCTTGGTAGGGAGAACCTTAATGTTTAAAGCAAATTTGGGTTCAATATTATCTTATAGGAAGCCCCCTTCAGCCCAAACAAATATACAAAAAGCCCCTTTAAACTCAAAGCTAGCATATCAATTTAGAGAAAGTAGAATTTCAAACATGGTTGGCAAAACATAAGCAGTTCATTATTTTATTTAATGGTGCTTCCAAAGGAAACCCAAGGGTGGCAGGCATGGAGGGGGTTCTTTATGGCCCTGATGGAGAACAAGTATTGAACTTCAATTAGCGCCTTGGGGTTACAACCGACAACCAAGTAGAAATCCTTTCTTTGTACCTTGAGATCACTCTCCTTTTGACTGAACAAATCAAGTAAATATTAATATTTGGAGAATCCTCCTTAGTTATTGGTCTTGCTAGAAAGGAAGGGAGCAATGACGACATAGTCCTATCTAGAATGTTGCAAAAAAGTCACAACCTCCTTGTCTCATGTTATGCCCCAAATTCTTTCTAGTGCACTCTACCAGATGCGCCATGGAGGGGGGGGTTTGCAATTGTAAAAGGCCAAGTTGGGGCTACTTTATGTAAAAGTGTTGGTCTATTGGTGCTCCAAACCTCTTGGTCAGTCATGGCAGGTCCTCTTGGTCCTCATTTCAAGGTGTGTCGGTCTTGTGGCCCTGCTGACTACCCCTTGATGGGTGGTAACTCCTCATCATGTCAAGCATTTATGCCTTAGGTAGGTATTGGAGCACTTTGGCATGACTCTATTAGGACACATGGCTTGAGAGCCCCTAGCCACACTCATGATTTCATGCTTTGTAAAGGTGATTTCACTTGTAAGGGTTGTCGCACCCGCTCTAGCACACCTCATTTATACCCACTTGGACCTCCATTTATTGTATTACCCCCTTCCTTTGGTCATCTTAGTCAAAAATGCAAATCGTCCACCTCTAAAAGCAAGCTTTGAAGGCCATACCATTCAAGAAGGAGGGCGTTGAAGGAAAAAGACACATTGTTGGGGTTAGATGGGGCATGATGTCCTCCTTCCAAGGACAACTTTCCACATTGTTGTAGTTATTTGTACTTTGAATTGTATTGAATTTAATTGCAAAAATTTAAAAAGGTTACTGCTGTTATTTATTTCTGAATTGTTTATCTCAATAAAAAATCCATAGAAAGTTAAAAATTCCACAAAAATGTGTTTTGCAGCTTGTTTTAGGCCTAAACTAAGGTGATATTCGCCCTAGAAGTGTGACATCAGCCTTTAGGGTTGGTTGTAGCCCTAGCACAGGTCTGGTATACTGTTTTGTAGACCTACATTTGACTGAGGATAAGGCCTAGAGGAGCCACAAGGGGTTTATAGATCATCACCAAGCTCTAGTGGGTGCCCTAGAGGAGCCACAAGGGGTTCATACATCATCACCAAGCTCTATTGGGTGCCCTAGAGGGGGTTTGAAGTGTTATATCAAGTCACCCATGTTCTTCAAAGCTGGTACAGATCTGAAAGTGTTTGTACAACCATAAATTGCAGCAAATATTACCAACCTAAGTGACCCCACGAAGGCTACAAGTCTAAGATTGGTTGGTGAGAGGTAAGGTATCTACCAGTGATTTTTCAAGGGTTTTATTACAAGTTATTGGTGCTGGTTCTTTGGACTCCCATTATCAAGAATGAGGGTATCCAACTATTATTTGACTTGACAATTATGCAAAAAGAGGAGGTCATCAATCGGTAGGGATGCATCCCTAGCCATGAGAAGTAGTGAGGGATTCATAGAGGTAAGGTTGTCTAGTGAAATGGCCTATGATGTTGTATGTTGCTAAGTAGAGGTAAGGGAGTTTACACTACGACTAGGTTGCTCATCTGCAAAGAGGGTTTTGGTATCACCTTGGCATTGAAGAGCTATACACTCAGCAGTATGATGGACATGTGTCAAGTCAAACACCAACAACTAGGATGAGAGGGAAAGGATGACGCATTGAGAGGTAGAGTTGATGATGGAGGGGTGGGGTTGAAGTGGGACATGGTTAAGGGTTATGAGGTTGCACTGGAATGGTTAAGAGTCAAAGAAATAACGCAAGAATGCATGATAATACTGCACACACGAAACCCAACCACCTCGTGATCCACTATGCAATTGTCTTTAACCCCTATGCGACTACCACAGTGTAGGCTAACCACCCTGTGGCAACTTGGCTTGCAATGCCAATTCACTGGCTCCCTATAGAGTTAGTGCTACATGCATAGATGGATTTCTTACATAAATCATACATTTAGATGCAAGCATTTATAAGGCACATCCTCATATATCCTTCAAGTAGAAATCCGGAATCAAATTACTTCTAGCTAAGCAATCCATATTCACTAAGTTGCATTGAAACGGATACGGGAACGGATACGGATACAGGGAGGGAAACAGATACCACAAATTTTGAAAAATGTGGGATACGATACGACAAGGAAACAGCAGCAGACTTATATATATATATATATATATATATATATATACATATCAAAAAGGCCATGAGACATACATACTTTAGACTACCATTCATAAATTAGATTTAAAGGTAGTTGTTTCATTTATAACAATCAAAATCAACAAACTCAAATATCTTAAACAATATTCTTCTATCTCAAATGCCGTAGATAAGTGACCCGCTGGCAAGCATTTAAACAAGAACATGTCAACTACTTCTAATCATCGATTTCAAACCCTAAAATTACTTGATGGATGTATCCAAATGTTACTATCTAACAAATATTACGTTGTTTACACCTCTAGAAAAGTGTTAAAATTTGTGATTAAACACAATTTTTTATGTAAGACAGACTCAACTATGTTGTATTTAGGTTGGTCCACTCACTCACGAGACAATCAACTGGGCAAGTGAGAGTCAATTGACCAACCGACTGGTTCCAAAAGTTACTAACTGACTGGCTCTTAAAGGGCCTAAATTCATAGGATTGTCTATGATTTGCAACCGACCTGGATATTCAAATTTGACATAATCAACCATGTTTTAAGGGGATTAATTAAGCACACAAGTATAAATAAGTGAGCTCATGTTTTAGTGCAACTTAAGTCTGAGTCTGATGACATGCAATATTGCACTCTATGCAATAATACTATCTCTAGACACTAATGAGTTTCCTTGGATATGTTGTTTATGTTTTATGGTTTATACTAATAAAAATGCTTGAAATAAGATTAAAATATCGCATGCATATCTTATGGAGAACTGGCTAAATGATGCACCATCATAATTCTCTCCACAACATAAGGATAGGGATATGAGTGTACTAGCAATGGAGTAAATAAGGCCATAGGTCAAGGGCTCATACTAATTCAAAAAGGAAAAGAAGAAAACTGAAGTTTGTTGGAAGATTATTGGAAATATGTGTTGGTTTATGTAACCCTTCATAAATGTAGTACGCTATTTTGTATGGCTAAAGCTACCATTGTATAAATTTTGATATGCAAGTTGATTTATCACATATGCAATTCATTGGGGTTTATTTAAAACGAAGTTGTGAGGAATTGGCAAAAAAACTGAAAAGAAAAAAAAGTCATTGTACTTCTACACTAGGATGTGAAACTATCACTATAGTAGACAAGCATTTGATACAATAAAATGTCCACAGATCAATGATTTTTTGAACCAACGGTAGGCATCTATCAATTTTGGAAAATTACAATGAAACACAATCAGTGAGACATAAGATGTCAAATTACCATTCACCAATTTAGGATTAAGGTTTTGCTCTTGATTTATAAGCTTTGAGGCTTTATATCTATGTTTTGAGGTTCAATTTAGGGTTATGGTTTTCTAGTTTGCTTTTGGGCTTATTTATTTGTTTATTTTCATGTCAAAAAATCAATATTTCTAGTCAAAAACTTACCCTGTAGCAGCTGAAACGTTTCAGAAAACCAGGATTCTACTGGAAAAGTTTAAGGAAACCACTAGAAACTTTGGAAACGTTTCAGGAAACGGCTGGAAACGGAATGGAAACGTTTCTAATTTTTGGATACGGCTTGGAAACGTTTCAGTGGCGTTTCCAAGCCATATCCCCTCCGTTTAAGTTTCTGAAACGGGGAACGAAGTTTCCCCTCCCCTTCCTAGAAGTTTCCGGTAACTTAGCATATTCATAATCATTATATGCAGCATGCATCTCATCATTCATTCAGATCAACATTCATACAATGAAAGTGAATAACAACAATGAAATGTCACATAAAACTTATATGAATGAAGCTTCTCCAAGCAACTCACTGCGCAAGGGAAACGTTTCACCCACCCGTAGGCACTCCGTCTAGCATAAACTCTTTCTGCTAAGAGGCCACACCCGCACTACGCATGATTATGTTAAGGAAAGGGGAACTATCCAAAGCTCACTCATAGTCAAAATAGGCACAAGGCCACAACCAAGCCAGCCTCTTCTAGGTTAACAAGTTGTTACAGTCACATAGACTCAATTCTCAAGCCAAGCTAACCTCTGTTGGGCTAATAGGCATTTCCAGGTACTAGAGGGGAAATGTTACCTAGTGAATCACTACATAGTTACAGGCACCTCGCATAGACTTGGTTAGCTTGGGATCCACACTTATCGCACCACACAACACCAAGGTACCCCTTCATCGTTCAACAATCCCTCAGGCATCACCTTCCCCCAGGTACTATATCAGTGTGTGCATAAAAAGACCACCCAAACCCTGTTATTTAACGACGAGGTCACATCCTTCACTAGTCTCTTAGCAAGATCCGCACCACACCACTCTGCTACCCAATACCAACAATCGACCTCGCGTAGACTCGATTAGTTTGGGATCCACGATACCTGCCCCACACAACACCGCACAGGTGCTATTCCATTGTGTGTGTAAAAAGATCACCCAAACCCCGTTGTTCCACCGAGAGGTCATGCAACTGCTATTGGATCTCAATGCACTCGATGCTCAGCACTCTATTCACTTCTCAGGGATCACAAGAAATCAAGTAGAACAAGCAGTCAAATCTGGTTTACCTCCAAAACCACAGATGCCTCGCACAAATTTAGCTAGCTTGAGGTCCACAATACTCGCCCCACACAACACCAAGAATGTACCCCTTCACTGCTCAACAGTCCCTCGAGCGTCATCGTCCTCCAAGTGCTATACCAGTATGTGCATAGAAAGATCACCCAAACCCTAGATCATCTACCTATAGGCTCTGTTTTCCCAAGGCTTACAAAACTAGGCTACACATAACCAATGGCTCTAGGGAATCACTTAGTCACGGTCCAACAAACCACTCTACTATAACAAGACTCACAGGAAACCGCATTTGGGTTGACTCAAAATCAAGGAAACAAGACTTCTCAAGTGCACGACTAAGGATTCGTGACGCTTCACCACTCTGTTAGTCTGACTCAGACCACTTATGGGAACAAACTCTGTCACGCAAGCCTTCAACACAAATTTAGGGTGCTCAGGATCAAACTAACAGCTAGGTAATTCAATACTACTCTGTTGCCTAGATCAATAGAGGAATGCATAGCAGTTGCATTCTTCAGTTTCCTATTCGACTCACAATCATGACCATAACCAGAGATTAGATCCACTCTCCACTCTATCACTATTCAAATTGTGCTTCCTCTACAACAAAGGGCTTTCTTATTGATAGATCCTATCAATGGATGGATGAGTGAAGAATGAATTGCACACAAGGCAAGGGCGAGATAGATACACCCCTCCAAGATTGAGTTACTTGACCACGTAACCGATTAACTAATTGATAAACTCACGAACAGGTTACTGCGCCATCCCCCAACTGACAGGTAATTCAAGGATGATATCAATGCAACTGATCGCTTACCCAATACACGATCCGCGTTCCCAGTTCTACAAGGCAACTAACATTTCTCTGTCACAAGGAAACTTAGACCCACACTTCCTTTCCCAAGACAATAACTGTCTCAACTAACTTTTGTTGATTTCTTGACAACATCAAGAGCCATTCTCCAGGACATTGGCATCAACCTAGGGCTGAGAACCTAGTCAGGGACTAGGATGTTGATGTCAATTGTTCTCCTCCAGGAGGAGACTACATCAACATGAAAAGACCTTTCTTAAAAAGATTCAGAAGACAAGTTGACCATTCAAAAGGAAAGAGAACCCAATGTAAAATAATTAATAAAAGACCCTAAGGGTTCTATGTAACAGCCCGGTTTTGACCCCGTTTGCATTAAAAATGTATATGATGTATATATTGTAATTAATCGTGGTGTGGAGCTAAAGGCAAAAGCCCCACCATCGATTTAATGTTTTATGTTCCGACGATTAAAATCGTTGCCGATGGTATATCGTGCTATCCGGCACATTATAAATTTTGGCATCATGTAAATATGCATTTTAATTAAAATACCCACAACCAGCTATGTCTATGCAACATTAAAAGAGATGGGGGCATGATTTCCTAAGGATAAGGAGGGAGAAACATTTAACCTTTGGGGCCAATGGGGAAAAGCCAAATGTCAATGGGAGAACCCATCAAACAGTCAATTACCTTTCCTGTCTCATTCACCCAATCATTTAATTCTGCCAAAAATTGGTTGAAGTAGTTATTGCATGGAGTGGGAAGAGTATGGGCAGAAATTCGAATTGGGCAGAGAACCCATTTTTGAAAAACATGTTCTGACTTCCTTGGCAAGGAAAATGACCAAAAACGTATGCCATTCTGCCATACACCCACGTTCTTCATTTTTGGCCTCACGCAGGGAAGCTTGGGAGCTGTTTTCACCTCCACGATTTTTTCCTGTGGTATACTCTCCTTCACGATTGGGCTCCTGGGCGTTTTCATCTTCATCATTCACCCACATTGGGGTTCTCTCAAGCGGCTGGGAATTCTCTGTGTGAAACTCGTTTTTGAGTTGCTGTGGATGTGTTTTTCCCTCACATGGGTAGTCATTTCCTCATTCTCCTAGGCTGTGGATTCGTTTATGGTAATGATATGTGGTTGGGTTTCTTTCCCCAACGTTTCTGTTGTATTTTCCCACTGATTGCCAAGCTAAAAATCGTTTTTGAATTGCCCGGCGATTTGGAGGAGAGACCACGTTCTTTGGTTGTGTTTGAATTCGTTTTTTGCAGTGTTCCACCAAGTTTCCGGGACGGGGGGACGTGGGAGCGGGGAAACGCACATTGGGGACGTGTAGAGACACCCCAAAATTTTGGGGTATTTTGGGGGACGGGGGGGCGGGAAGGCGTCAAGGTCCCTAACATAGGGGGGTTGGTCTCTAAAATTATAAAAAAGAAAAAAGAAAAATAATAAAAATATGAACCCCAACATATAAACATATCAATTCCTCATCCCATCACCATTTGCATACTAGCATGCTTATGTTCCCGAAGAATTTAGTGTAATTTAATGTAATCGTTATAGCCAAGCATATCATATCGATGTTTGTTTCTTTTTATTTGTTTCTATTTCGTTTTAAAATGACCATTTAGTGTAAAAGCCTAAAATTTAAGATGAACCATTTCTTTTTTAAGTAAAAAAATTTAAAAATCGAGGGCAGTGGGGGCCTGTCGAAGCCCCCCATTTTCAGGAGGGGGCGTGTGGGAGCCCCCCAATCCGGGAAACTCCTAGACCCGCGTTTCCCCAAGTTTCGCAGAAAGGGGGGCGCTAGGAAACGTTTCCCATGGAGCCCCCCAGCCCCCGGGGCGTGGGAAGCGTAGGAGGCAAGCCCCCGACCCTGGGAGGCGCGTCCCCGTGGAACACTAGTTTTTTGGCCACGTTAGGGCCAAAATGTTCCTGGGAAATCGAATTTATGTCAGGGGTTGTTCTTACCCTCCTTGGCAACTAATTTTGTGGCTGAACTGTTTTCCTCAACCCAGAAATGGTGTATATTCCTGTGTATGCAATTGGTCTTTGGACTATGTAGGAGTGGAAAGGAGTCTGCTTGACAAACCTAGTGTTTTGTAGGAGCCTCATAGATAGAGCTAGAGGGATGGCTCTCTTCTCTACAACCCCTGAATAGCACTGGAAGGGAAGTCATGTCCTAAGGGACTGTGCAACAGAGAAGGGAATGATTCCTTGTGTTGGGTGTGTGTGGATGTCTTAGGAGTCAAGCTAGTTCTGATGAAGGCATCCTTAGCTCTTCAGTGAGCCCACTAGCTTAGCAGACAGTGCTTCCATCTCCTGATAACCTGATAAACCCAACTTGTTGGCTTGGTTATGTGTTGTCGTGTCCCCTTGGCAATCTGATAAACCCAAACCTAGCTTTGGCTTGACTGAGTTTTGACATATCTTTGGCTATGTGTGAGCCTGCTAGTTTCCTTTTCCTTGGGGAATCATGCCTAGTTCAGGGGTGGCAGTGTTGCTGAGAAATTAAGAAACACACTGGCCTATGGTTGGGTGGAACGTTGCAGCAACATAGCTAGTTGCAGGACGAGCTTCTCCATAAAATAAGTATTCTTGTCTATTTCATCTCTGCAATTGTATTTGTTGTTTAATGAAAATGATGAACATGCTAAATGCTTGAATGGAAAGTAGTTTGCTTCCACTGTATGATAAATAATTTATGCATCTATGCATGTTTAGTTCAAAGCATTTCATTTTATGTTCATGGGGCTAGTTGCCTGGGTAGATAGCAGCAATCGGTAGCGTCCTCTTCGTCGGTCAGAGGGTCGGGGATGTTACAGTGTGGTATCAGAGCACACGTTGCAGCATGGGCCTCAATGGGCCATGAAGAAGCAGTGACAGAGATAGGTTACCCTCTGCCTAGTCGAGGAAAAATGTGAAACACAGGGAGAATTTCAAAAATTCTAAGTACGGAAAATATCAAATGACTTGAGCTGAGTCCATCCTATACGTCGGATGACTTAAGCTGAGTCCATCCGACAAACGAACCAAAGCAAGGAGAAAAAATTTGAAAAATTTTATAAGTTTGAATTTTACCGAAGGTCTCGGCTGGGTGGAGCCGGAGGTCTTGGCTGAGTTGAGCCAATACATCAGCTAACAACCCAAGACCCGGCTGACAAGGAAAACGGAAAGAAAAATTTTCAAAATTTTGAAAAAAATATATATATTTTAAGTGTTAAAATCATCGGAAGACATTTGTTGAAGCCAACCGATACGTCGGCTCAGTTAGCCGAAGAGCTGTCGAGACTACGGATGAGAAAATATGAAGGGAGCCGACACGGCGGCACAAAGAGGAAGAGGAGAAGAAAAATTCAAAAAAATTTCAAAATTTTTCTAAGTATAGGAAATCTTGGGAGAAGTTTTTCGATGTCGCTCAGGTGAAGCTCTTTGAGGCATCTCAGATAACTTTCCGATGTCTCTCAAGAGAAACTCTCCAAGGCATCTCGGAAGGAAAAAGAAGATCGATCCACCGAAGCATCGAAAGGGAAAAGAAGATCGAGTCGATGCGTCGAAAGACAAAGGAAGATCGAGTCGATGCGTCGAAAGACAAAGGAACATCGAGTCGATGCGTCGGAAGACAGAGGAAGATTGATCCGATAAGGCGTCGAAAGACAAAGGAAGATCGATCCGATAAGGCATCAGAAGACAGAAGAAGATCGATCCGATAAGCATCGGAAGGGAAATGAAGATCGATCTGCCAAGGTGTTGAAAAAATTGTCAACAGTGACCCGATACATCGGATGACTTGTTGGGAAGGGATCCGATCGGATGGAAAAATCTGAGTTTTTTGTTAGAATAATCAACCCATAGTTACCTACCTTAGACATTAATTTAATCATTTTTGTCTTATTACCTAGTTTCCTAGATTCCACTCTATGCTAGTTGCCTTCTACATGTCCTAAAAGTCAACACATGCTAAAACCGAGTCATGGAGCGCTTGGGAAACATCCTGGAAACCCATTTTAGCTTGTCTGCTTTATTCCAGATTCTCCAAAGCGCATATCTGCTTTTTCTGTAAAGTTGCCTTGTTTAATTTCTGATTTAAGGCAAAGGGAAAGCTAGACTAGTGGTAACTGCCTTGTTTTTTGCCCACATCATCCTCCCTCCTTTTCTCCAAATAAAAGCATGTATGAGTTGTCTTTCCATCCCTCTTTAGCTTGCCCACTTGACTTAGCCAATTCGTGAGCATCTACCTAGATTTGGAAACTGCTTTATGCACCTATGGGGGATTTGACTAGTTTTGGTAAGCCTGTTTTTTTACTATTTCGAATGGCATCTTTATGCATTCGAATCTCTCATGTAATTATATATTACAGCAGCCTATTACTTCATAAGGTTGGCTATTGTACACTTACTCAATACAGATTAGTGTTATGCTCCAATTTCAATCTCCTTTGGTGTTAATTTTGCATGTTTGATTAGCAATTTTGTGAGTATAATTGTTCCATCTCTTGGGTTCAATTTCCACATGGTATCAGAGCCTTTGTAGATCGATTTCTCTCCTTCCATGTTGCTATTGCAGGTTCGACATCTTGACTGGGAGCATATTCTGCTGCAGTGCTGACTGAAGGGCACAGTTTCTAAGCGATGGATCAATCTCAGAAAATCATCTTGACTCCATTCAATTTCTTTGAGTGGAAAGCTGAGATGGAGATATTGTTGAGAGCGAAAGGTCTCTACAAGGTGACTATGGCAACTGAGGCAGAGCCCAATGCAGCTGCAGAGAAAATCAAATGGCACAATAGGAGGGATGAAGCCTATGGTATTTTGTGTCTAAGCATTTCAAGAGACCTCCTCTTCCATCTTGATGGATTGACATCACCTAATGAAGTGTGGGAGAAGCTTGTAGAGCTTTTTGGTAAGACAGATGAGATGAGAGGGCATCAAATTGAGAATGAGCTGATCTCCTTGAGTCCCAGTAGATTCGAATCCTTGCAACTCTAATTTTCCAAGTTTACGTTAGACACTGAGAGGGGGGGTGAATCAGTGTAAAGCCAATTTTAAACATTTTCTGGAATGTCACAATTAACTACCATTTCATCATTCTATCAATCTCATAATCATTTCATAAACATCTTTGACTTCATCATTCACATAGCATAAGCATTTAAATCATCAAGAACCATAACACAAAAGAACACAACACCATATAATTTTGTATTAGTTTTGATCTGGCTACAACCGTTAGGTAAAATCAGCACCAACTGAAACAAAGAGCACCTACTCTGCATCCAGGACCCTGCCTGGTTTTCTTAGACCCTGCTAAGAAGGGTTTGAGGTATCCTAACCTCAAAAGCAAGACAAGCTTGCTTTTACAATTAAAGCTCACTGTTACATTATTTCATCAATCACATCAACATCACTTGTCTCTTCAATCTGCTCTGTTGTTGGTCAATCTCTGCGGCTCTGATCATCATTCTTCATTGTTGCTCATAATTTGCTTATCATCTGCTCATCATCACTACTGCTAGTCATAGTCTCAATCTCTGCTCAAGTATCTGTGCACATCAACCATCAATCACAGCTGCTCAATACACTGCTGAGTCATCAAGGTCTGTTCAATGAACTGCTGTTGCCATCAACTTGTCATGTCTTGGCTGAGATAATCAAGGAGAATACATCATCATCATCAATAAGGTTGGTCTAATCAAGGTCTGCATCATCATATAAGGCTATGTGTAGCATACATCATCATCATTAGATCATCATACTGTAGAATGCATCATTATCATGGAGTTGTTCATCATAGGAGAGCATGCATCATCAAATCATGCATTTCCATCACAATGTGTATGTGCATCAACATATCATCATGAACAACATCATATATAACGTCATAGTAAACATTACTTTACCACTGTATCTATTCACTTGTCACTATGTTTATATTACTGTAAGTATACCACTGTATACACTTCACTGCATATTCATTGTTGTGTCAACAAGTATATAGCATACACATCACTGTACATACCTCTTTGTAAATGTACTATCACTTGTAGTAGACCATTGAACTGTGTATACACTTCTGAAACATTACTGCTACTACTGTATGTAACTAGGGAATCATAGTGTCATCGTCATCATCAAGCGTAGGAGTGCAACTTTGCATCAGATCAGCATTCTGTCCACCAGCATCATGTCTTCATCACAAGCAATCTCTGTCACATCAGCATCCTGTCCATGTCTTGTTTACTGCTGTCAAAAATTACTTTCAAGTTATTGCTGTTGCAAATCACATCAAAGATTGTTACAGTCAACTTGTTGGACTTCTACTGCTGTCATCAAAAGAAACTATCACTTGTCAAGTCTGCTTGCTATTTTCAAGTCCAGGATACTTCAACAAATGTTGATACTGTTAAGTTAAAGCAACTGTACAAGTGAAGGCTGTCAACTGTCACTAGTCAGTCAGGGTAATCTTGTCATCAAACCCAGCCACAAACTATCCTTTGACTTCTTGTAAAGCCTCTTACAAACTACTTCAACAAAGGTTGTTACTGTTCAATTTAACCTTTTCAATGTTCACTACAGAACTGCCCATAATATTGTCCTTAAATGATGTTTCAATAAATAATACATCTTCTAGTTCACAGGCCTCACAAGGATTGATATATCACTGAAGGTACTCAATCTCCATTTTGTCACATTTTCTTTTTAAAAAAAAAACTAAGCCAAATATAATAAGTACATACCTCAGTCTGTACACAATTGCACACTTCTCTATAAATGTACCACTGCTATTCACACAATAAATATAGAAAACCTCAAACAAGATGGAGTCACTCCAAAGCTCGTATCTCAGTGGCTGCAAATTCAAACTGTTCACAAAATTTGGGACTGTTTTGACACTCTAGACAAGTCCAAATTTAAATCTAAACCATCCTTTGCTGTAGCAACCCTCTGCTGCTATCCTTGACCTCCATCAATTTTGGACTGTTTTAGGCATGAGAAAAAGGTCAAAGAGAAACCTCATCACCATCCAAGACTGTTTAGGCAAGTGCTAGAACAATTCAGCAATCAATTTCCAAATGAGTTCGGATTGTATAGTCTTCAAAGCAGGATTGTTTCAAGCATGAATATTTTGGACTGTTTTAGCATGTAACTTTAGACTGTTTGCTCACCATTAATTCAAACTATAAGAAGGCAGCAATGATCCTTATCTGACACAAGTCAAGCATGAAAGACTTTGGACCAAGCAAGTCCAACATTTAGCTGCCTTAGTCCACTACCTCAATCAACTTCAAGCTCTGCTGCAAAATGTGGACTGGTGTATGCTTGTTTGAATGCTTGTGACAAGGTCTCCAAGCAAGTGTGGATTTTAGAAACTCTAGTTTGCCATCATCACTGTCAACCACAAGTTAGGGCACACTTAATTCATTGTTGCTGTTGCAAAAACATAAACTTAGACTGCTGCAAACACTAGCATTAATTGAATCCCCCAAAAGACATCAAAATAGTTCTGCTGTTGCAAAAGAACAAGCCCTAAATTTCTCTGTGGAAAACGAACTCTGCTGCTGCCTGAAAAACACAGTCTGCTGCTGCCGAAATTCTGCCTCAAGAACAGTTCGAAAATCAGAGCTCCATCTCCACCGAAATTTACTTACCGTGGCTGCCTTCAACCTCCGAAAATCTCAAAAAAAAATATCAGACTTCAAAAATGTCTGCTGCTGCGTTTTACACAGACTACTCCTGCGTTTTCCTCAGTGGACTGCTCCTCCGAAATTTGCCTCAGTCAAACCTCCGAATTTCCTAAGAGCTCCCACAAAATTTCTTACATTTCAAAATGAATTTTGATGGGGTATTTATACTGATTTTTCCACCATAAATTCTGGAGCCGACCTTAAAAAAATATTTTTTTTTTATTTTTTTTATTTTTAAATTTGAATTTGAAATTTAATCTTTTGTAGGTTGGCCGACTTGTTGTATTTTATTTTTATTATTTTTGTTGAGCCGACTTGTCACAATCTTCTTTTGTGGAGCCAACCTATCCACCTTTCTTTATTCTTTTTGGAGAGTTGACTTGTTTGTGGGCTTGTGTGTTGGTGCCATCATCAAGCTGCCAATAAGTGGGTTCAAGACCCAAACCATCACATGTAAGGGTGTATCAAGCCATCAAGGGCTTCATCAAAGAATCCCAACACCATGACATGTGTGACCAAGGACCCCATCATCCAAAAGTAACCATATCATCTCCTTCAAAGTTTCAAGGACCATTAACCCAACAAATGTGGGTCCAAAGGCTTCTTAATTAGGCAAGAGGCATCATGGGCTTCTTCAACCACCTTAGCCATGCACGGGGACCTCTATGGTCAAGATTCATCAAGACATCACATGTGGGTTTGCCAGACCTTCTCCCGGGGACCCATGACATCATTATAGCATGAATGACCACAAAATGGGTCATTAATGCTTCTTCCACCCATCTAGGGCTTCTCCAACATCCATCAAGGCTTCAGGACCATCTCCAGGGTCTACAGCATCATCAGCAGGGTCTTCAACATCTTCAACAAGGTGGTGGCTTCAAGATCCAAACTTGTGGGTACAAGGACCTTGTCAACTGGGTACATGGTGCTTCAAAGCACAAACCCACTCTGTAAGAGATCAAGGCGATCAAGGCACTGTAGGTGGAACTTGGTGGCATCAATGACATCCTGTGGGGCCACTGCAAGTACATGTTGGCATCAATGACAATTTCATCAACAGTTTAAAGCCCTTGTTTTGCAGCTAAAACAGTGTGGGATCGAAAAGAAGGAAAAGCAACTAGTTTTGGCCATACTCTCTAAGCTTGGCCCTGACTATTTAGTGTTTGTTTCGACCTTCCATGCCACCAAGTTGACAGCTCAAGCCTGGAAGATGCCTAAGCTTGCAAAGTTCATGGAATCCCTCACACAGGAACAAGATAAGTTGGTGATGATGAGCGCCATCAAACCTTCCAAAGACCAAGCTTTGGTTGCTAGAGATTCAAGGGTGGTTTCAAAAAGCAAGAAAAAAGCTAAAAAGCCACCTGAGCAAAAGAGAGACAAGAACAAGTCTCAAGAGAAGCCCCAAGGTTCCAAGAAGAACTCCCAGAAGAAGAAGAACAAAGGAGAAATGAGCAAGTGCGCATACTGCAGTAAGGGCTATCATCCTGAGAGCTCTTGTATGAAGAAGCAAATTGACATGTTGACCCAACTTCTGGAGAAGAATAACATCTCCCTTCCTGATTGCTCAAAGAAGAGGGAAGGAGGATCAAATTTAGAGGACAGAGAGAGAGTGCATGCCTTGGTTGCTGGCACATCAAGCTCACCTAGCTTCATCATAGACTCTAGAGCTTCTAGACATATGGTTTCGACAAAAGAGGCATTCTCCTCTTTTGACATGTCGAAAGGTCCACCAATAGTTTTGGGAGATGACTCTCTCACTGACAGTTTGGGGAAGGGAAGAATTGATCTTGACCATGGTAAGTTCAATAATGTGTTGTATGTTCCAGGTCTTGCCTCTAATCTCTTGTCAGTGTATCAGATGACTCACACTAGGTCTCCAAAGAAGGTCATCTTCTCCCCTGATGATGTTGAAATCACTGAGATTTCGAATGGTAAAGTCATAGCAAAAGGTGTTGTTGATCACACTTCGAAGGTATACATGTTTTCCCATTTTCTACCCTACTCAAACCCCTCTGCTCTTCTGATTCATGCTAATGAGGCAAGCAAGCTTTGGCATGAAAGATTTGGCCATCTTAACTACAAGTATCTTTCTGATTTGAGTGAAAAAGATATGGTCATAGGGTTACCAAAGATCAAGTTTTCTAAGGGAGTCTGTCAAGGTTGTATCCTAGGAAAACACCGAGAGCACAAATATGAAAGAGCTAGTCATGAGAGAACCTCTGCACCTCTTGAGTTGATCCACAGTGACATTGCTGGTCCATTTCCTCATATGTCCATGAGTCAAGCCAAATATGCACCGACCTTCATAGATGACTTTTCCAGGTATTGTTGGGTTCACTTCCTAAAGCATAAGTCTGAAGTTTTTGACCTCTTCAAAGTCTTTAAAGCCTTGGTTGAAAACCAGTATGGAAGGAAACTCAAGATCCTTAGATCTGACAATGGTGGTGAGTACGTCAAGTCTGAGTTCATTCAGTATTGTAAAGATACAGGTATTCAGATGCAGCATTCAATCCCTTACACACCACAGCAAAATGGTGTTGCTTAGAGAAAGAACAGGTCACTGAAGGAGATGGCAACCTGCATGATGGAGGCAAAGACTTTGCCACCAAAGTTTTGGGCCGAGGCTATAAACTGTGCATCCTCCATCCAGAATAGGGTGCCTCATAAGCAGCTTGATAGTATGACTCCTTTCGAAACTTGAAGTGGGCACAAGCCAGATGTGACCCATTTCAAGATTTTTGGCTCAAATGCTTGGGCTAGAATTCCAACTAAAAAGAGAAAGGCTTTGCAGCTCCAAAGACAAGAGTGCCTATCTGTTGGGTATTCTGAAGATTCAAAAGGGTACAAGCTGATCAACTTGAGCACTAACAAAGCTTTCATTGAAAGAAGTGTTCAGTTCCAAGAAGAGCCTTTAGTAGCAGTTGAAGTTGGAAAGTCTTCATCACCACCAGATCCATTGATTGTAAGTGGAGAGACTAATGAGTTTGTTGATTCTGATATGTCTGATAATGATGATTTGATTGCAAATCCTAACAGCTGCTCTACAAGACCAAAATGGGCAGCAAAGACCATTCATGCAGCTGGGGAACTAGCTGGAAATCTTAGTGACACTAGGAGGACTAGATCTCAGTTTGAGAGTGCCCTTTGTGTGAAAGATCCTCTATTTGCTAAGAAGTGCTATCTGATGGTTGAATCGGATCCACAGACATATGAAGATGCAACAGATGATCCAAGATGGCAAACAGCCATGAAAGAAGAATTCAGCTCGCTCCAGAAGAACAACACTTGGGAACTGGTTGATCTTCCCCCAGGGAGGAAACTAGTTCAATGTAAGTGGGTTTTCAAGACTAAGTTTGCTGCTGATGGTTCACCTTTGAAATATAAGGCAAGATTGGTAGCCAAGGGATACTCACAAGTACATGGTATTGACTACAATGAAACCTTTGCACCAGTGGCAAAGATGGACTCCATAAGGCTAGCTTTAGCCATTGCAGCTTCGAAGCAGTGAGAGGTACATCACATGGATGTGAAGTGTGCTTTCCTAAATGGAGATCTCACTGAAGAGATTTACATGCAGCAACCTGAAGGGTTTGTTTCTAATCCATCT
>LPNX010599877.1:519359-530601 GCA_001517045.1 Pseudotsuga menziesii
TCAGGTTAAAGAAATCATTGTATGGGCTCAAGCAAGCCCCTAGGGCTTGGTATGCCAAGATTGATGGCTTTCTGCTGTCATTGAGTTTTGTTCGATGCAAGTCTGATCCTAATGTCTATTTGAAGTTGATTCATGGTTCTTTGATGATTATTGTCTTATATGTGGATGGCCTTCTGATTACAAGAAGTTCAAAGAAAGAGATTGCCTCCTTGAAGGATGCAATGAACCATGCATTTTCTATGACAGATTTGGGATTGTTGAGCCAATTATTGGGTCTCGAAATTGCTCAATCCCAATATGGAATCAAAGTACATCAGTCCAAGTATGCCTTAGATTTGTTGAACAAGTTCAACATGAAAGATTGCAAGCCAAGCAAGACTCCCTTTCTTTCAGGAGTTAAGCTTGAAGAAGCAGGTTCTTCTCCTATGGTAAATAATACACTGTATAGGCAGTTGATTGGGTGTTTGCTTTATCTTACACACACTCGACATGACTTATCTTATGCAGTTAGTGTGGCTTCGAGATACATGGATCAGTCTCATGAGATCCACTGGAGGGAAGCCAAAAGGATCCTAAACTTTGTTCAAGGAACAAGAACTCATGGGATCTTCTACAAAGCAAAATCTGATCTTGATTTGATTGGGTTTACTGACAGTGATTGGGCAGGTGACAACACAGATCGAAAGTTTACATCAGGATATGTGTTCATGCTTGCAGAAGGACCAATCAGTTGGAAAAGCAAGAAGCAGAGTGTCATAGCACTCTCATCTACAGAAGCAGAGTATAGAGGAGTTGTAAATGCAGCAACTCAATGTTTGTGGTTGCAGGGATTACTTGGAGAATGTGGCTTCAAATCATAGTTTTCAACTATTATCTACTGTGATAATCAGAGCAGCATTCGAATCTGCAATGATCCAGTTCAGAGACAGCAAAACCAAGCACATTGAGATCCATATGCAATATATCAGACAGCTTGTACATGATGGTACCATTCATCTACTCTTATGTGCAACTTCAAAACAAGTAGCAGAGATCTTCACCAAAGTTTTTTGTGAGAAGACATTCAGCAATCCCAAATCACTGCTGGGGATTGTTGATCATGCTGTGAAGCATAATTGATGACAAGATTTCCAAATTTTGTTTTTCTGTCCATGTTTAATAGAGGATTTTCCCACTAGGTTTTTGCCTCTTTCCTTGGTTGTATGGACAAGCAGTATGTAAAGGGTGACTAAACCTTGTTGCTAGGCCCTATAGTTTTCTGATATTTACTCATAAAGTCAGGCTTAAGGGGGAGTGTTAGAATAATCAACCCATAGTTACCTACCTTAGACATTAATTTAATCATTTTTGTTTTATTACCTAGTTTCCTCGATTCCACTCTATGCTAGTTGCCTTCTACATGTCCTAGAAGTCAACACATGCTAAAACTGAGTCATGGAGCGCTTGGGAAACATCCTGCAAACCCATTTTAGCATGTCTGCTTTATTCCAGATTCTCCAAAGCGCATATCTGTTTTTTCTATAAAGCTGCCTTGTTTTATTTCTAATTTAAGGCAAAGGGAAAGCTAGACTAGTGGTAATTGCCTTGTTTTTTGCCCACATCATCCTCTCTCCTTTTCTCCAAATAAAAGCATGTATGAGTTGTCTTTCCATCCCTCTTTAGCTTGCCCACTTGCCTTAACCAATTCGTGAGCATCTACCTAGATTTGGAAACTGCTTTATGCACCTATGGGGGATTTGACTAGTTTTGGTAAGCCTGCTTTTTTACTATTTCGAATGGCATCTTTATGCATTTGAATCTCTCATGTAATTATATATTACAGCAGCCTATCACTTCATAAGGTTGGCTATTGTACACTTACTCGATACAGATTAGTGTTATGCTCCAATTTCAATCTCCTTTGGTGTTAATTTTGCATGTTTGATTAGCAATTTTGTGAGCGTAATTGTTCTATCTCTTGGGTTCAATTTACACATTTTTCAGTGGGATTTTTCAGTAGAAAAGCAAGATTCCAATGGGATTTAGAGGTGTTGAAATGGTGAAAAATTGCAGCGATCTTATGCGCCAGATTGCGCGAAAATCAAAGATTTACAGTCGTTCTTGGTGAAAAGAAAACTATTTGTTTTGACAAAGTTGTCAATCTAGTATTTTCCAAATGCAAGTAATTATGAACTCATGAGATTGCTATGCAGCTAACAATTGTGTTTATTAACACATTTTGCAGAACTATAGTCACCTTCAAATGCAACATTCCACATAAAGCAATTTCAAAATTTTCGTTCTTGGTTGGGCCAAGATGAGAATCGACGACATGAATGATGCACAGGACCCCTATGAGTTCGAGGAAGATGCTATGGGAGAAAATGTCAGAGTTGGAAATGACGAGACAGAGTCCAATGGGAGAAGATTTCAAGATACTCCCCCAGATTTTGCAGCCACCATGAAGAGCCTAAGGGTGGATTTGCAAAGTTGCAGAGAAGACAATGAAAGGATGCTTAAGGCTCAAGAAGATCAAAATCAGATAAATGCAGCTATACTGCAGAGTTTGACAGACATCCAGGGGCAGATAAACTTTGGGCATCAGACAACTAATCCAGAAAGAAGCAAGAGTAGCGCCAAGGGAGATTCCCGTAAAAGGTCCCATGTCTCCAGGAGGGCTTCCAAGGACAGGAGGAATACTCCAGAATGGCCTACTAGTGGGTCATCTGATTCTGAAAAACCCAGTTGGGATTCAAGCTCTCCATCTCGTAGGAATAAGAGGAGGAGACGTTACAAGAACAATTCACGAGATGAATTCAAAAAGGCAAGGCCTCCTACATTTAATGGTGAGGTCAATACTGGTCAAGAAGCTGAGGCTTGGCTTCTTGGGATGAGGAAGTATTTCCAAGTCCAAGACTATTCTGGAAATATGAAAGCAAGGGTAGCTATATTCAATTTGACTGGAAGAGCATCCACATGGTGGGAACACCACAGACAAGTAAAGAAGGTTAATGAAAGAAGAATTGTGTGAAAACAATTCAAGAAGTATTTCAAGCAGAACTACCTCTCTAACATGCACTATTATGATAAGATTAAAGAATTCCATGGGCTGAGATTGGGACAGCAAACTATGGAAGAGTATGCAAATAAGTTCTTGGAACTCTTGAGGTATGTCAGGTATATCAAAGATGAAAAAGTGAAGATCCAGCGTTTCCTAAGTGGATTGCCTCAATCTTACAGAGACTGAATTGAGTTTTATGAACCTAGAACTCTTAAAGAAGCAATAAGGAAGGCTAAGTATTGCTATGAGCAAAGCAAAGGTAAACCTGATTATCATAACACATGGAAGGACAAAAAGAATGAGAAGTCTGACCAAAGGAAGAAAGGTTTCAAACCTTCCAACTTCAGGAATTAGCAGAAGCAACCATCACAAGCTGAGAGGCAGCCAACTAGAGCGATGGGAGAGTGGAGGACCCCACATGAGCAGGAATTGTCCACTCGAGAATGAGAGTGCAAGGCCAGCTTACAACATTCAAGAAGCAGAAACAGTGGGTCAAGTAGCAAGGGCCGTCCCTAGGATTTATGCAACACTGGAGGACCGCCAGGCAGATCACCAATCTACTATGGTTGAAGTTGCAGGTAAGATTGTTGAGCAATCTGTTTCTATTTTGATTGACCCTGGTTCTACTCACAATTACATTACCCCTAAAGTAGTGGAGATTTGTGCTTTTAAGAAAGTAAAGCATCGCAAATCTTGGTTAGTTCAGCTAGCCACTGGAACAAAGAGAAAGTTAGTGAAGTGGTAGAGAAATGTCAATTGGTCATGAATGGATTGGTCACTTGTGTAGATCTGAATGTTCTACCACTTGGTTCCTATGACATTCTCATCGGAATGGATTGGTTAGAAGCTCACAGCGTAAAGCTTGACTGTTATAATAAGGCTTTTGAGTGCTTGGATGAAGAAGGCAACTCAAAGATTGTGAAAGGCATTCCCAAGGTGATCTCTATGAGGCAGATTTCAGCAATGCAGTTGAAGAAGTTCCGTAGGAAAGGTTGTCAGTTGTATGCAGCTCATATTTTGGAGGCAACAAAGAATGAAACTCCTAGGTTGGAAGACTTTCATGTGTTGCAGGAATTCAGGGATGTGTTTCCTAATGAGATTTCAGGGCTTCCCCCAAAGAGGGACATTGATTTCACAATTGAACTTGTGCCAGGAGCAGCACCAGTGTCTAAGACACCCTACAGAATGAGTACACCAGAGATGCTAGAGTTGAAGATGCAACTGCAAAAATTGTTGGAGAAGAAGTATATCAAGCCGAGTGTGTCTCCTTGGGGAGCACCAGTTTTGTTGGTAAAGAAGAAAGATGGTACACTCAGGTTGTGTATTGATTACAGACAGCTGAACAAAGTCACTGTGAAGAACAAAAATCCTTTGCCTCGGATTGATGACCTCTTTGATCAAATGAGAGGAGCAAAGGCATTTTCCAAGATTGACTTGAGGTCTGGTTACCATCAGGTGAGAATCAAGGATGAAGACATTCATAAGACAGCCTTTAGAACAAGGTATGGACATTACGAGTTTGTAGTGGTACCATTTGGTCTCACAAATGCACCAGCTACATTTATGTGCCTTATGAACAGTGTCTTCAGCAGGTATTTGGACAAGTTTGTTCTTGTTTTCCTTGATGACATTCTTATTTATTCTAAGAATGAGGAAGAGCATGAAGAGCATTTGAGATTGACATTGCAATTGCTAAGGGAACATCAATTGTATGCAAAGCTGAGCAAGTGTGACTTCTATAGAGATAGAATTCAGTATTTGGGTCACATTACCTCAAAAGAGAGTATATCTGTGGACCCTGAAAAGATTGAAGCCATTATGAATTGGCCTACTCCAAGAAATGTGACAGATGTAAGATCTTTTATGGGACTTGCAGGATACTACAGAAGATTCATTGAAGGATTCTCCAAAGTTGCACATGCCATCATTTCTTTGCAAAAGAAGGGGATAAAGTTTGAATAGACATCAAGGTGTGAAGAAAGCTTCCAGCAGTTGAAGAATCTTCTCACCAATGCACCAGTATTGAAAGTTGCAGACCCAAAGAAACATTTTGTGGTATGTACCGATGCATGTGGACAAGGGCTTGGAGGAGTCCTTATGCAAGACAACCACGTGATATGTTACGAGTCAAGAAGCTGAAGGAGCATGAAAAGAACTACGCCACTTATGATCTAGAACTTGCAACCATAGTACATGCTCTCAAGATGTGGAAGCATTACTTGATGGGAAGAAGATTTGAGTTAAGGACAAACCATTGTGGTCTGAAGTATTTGTTTGATCAGCCTACTCTGAACGCTAGGCAAGCGAGATGGCTGGAGTTTTATGTGAGTTTGATTTTGAAATCAAGCACATAAAAAGAAAAGAAAATAAGGTAGCTGATGCGCTCAGCAGGAAGGTGCAGGAAATGCATGTGGCATCTCTTAGTATTTTCCAATCAGATTTGAGACAACAGATTGTCAGTCATACTGTTGAAGATGAAATGTATGAGCAGGTAAAAGACAAATTGCAGCAACAAAGTCTTAAGAAGAGGTATGAGGGATATAAGTTGGAAGAAGATGGACTTCTTACTTATAAAGGCAGAATTTATTTTCCAAATGTAGCAGATTTGAGGAGAATTGTTATGGATGAAATCCATCAAGCTCCAAATTTTGGTCACCCAGGATATCAGAAGACAATTGCTACAGCCAGAAAGCAGTACTTCTAGCCAGGAATGAAAAAGGACATGGCTGAATATATTTCAAGTTGCATGAAATGTCAGCGGGTAAAGGTTGAGCATCAACACCCAGCAGGTTTGTTGCAGCCTTTTTCAGTTCCAGAACGGAAATGGGAAGTTATTTCCATGGATTTTATTACAAGATTGCCAACGACTTGGAGACAACATGATTCCATCCTAGTTGTGGTGGACAAGTTGACAAAGGCAGCGCATTTCATACCGGTTAAGTCTACACATAAGACTGATGACATTGCAAAGATCTTCATCAAGGAGATTTTCAAATTGCATGGATTGCCTAAGGCAATAGTCTCTGACAGGGATGTCAAGTTCACTTCCAATTTTTGGAAGGGGTTGTTTGCAGATTTGGGTACAAAGTTGAATTTCAACACTGCCTACCATCCTCAGACGAATGGACAGGCAAAGAGAGTTAATCAGGTGCTTGAAGACATGCTTCACATGTATGTGATGGATAAACCAACCAAGTGGGAAGATTATTTACACTTGGTAGAATTTGTTTATAACAATGGACAGCAAGCATCCTTGGGGATGAGTCCGTATGAAGCTTTGTATGGCAGAAGGTGTAAGACACTAGTGACTTCGGATAATCCAGTGAACAGGGTTGTGCTTGGTCCAGAATTGCTCAAGGAGATGGAGCAAGAGGTTGTAAAGATTAGGCAGAATCTGAAAGCAGCCCAAGACAGACAAAAAAGCTATGCAGATAAGCATAGGGTGAACAGAGAGTTCAGTGTTGGGGATCATGTTTACCTCCGAGTGAGGGAAAAGAAGAGTTCTGTGAAGCTTGGAAGTTGTACCAAGTTGTCACCAAGATATTGTGGGCCGTTTGAAGTGCTTGAAAGAATAGAGCCAATTGCATATAGACTTGCATTGCCTGCTAGAACTAGAGCTCATAATGTTTTTCATGTTTCTCTGCTTAAGAAATATGTACATGATCCTAACCATGTGATAAATTGGGATGTGATTCAGGTGGAACCTGAGGGAGAGTTCCAAATCGAGCCAATGTGCATCCTCGACAAGAAGGTCACAATGCTCCGAAACCAAGCCATAGGGAAGGTAAAGGTGCAATGGGAGCACTACGATCCTGAAGAGGCTGCGTGGAAGCTGGAGGATGCCATGCGATTGGCACATTCGTTTTTGTTCAATTCTGCGGAGCACTGAGGCGGTACCAGTGTATCATTTTGTTCAATTTTGTAAAGCACTGAGAACAATGCTATTGAAGGGGGAGGAGAATGTAACACCCAGGTTTTGACCCCATTTGCATTAAAAATGTATATGATGTATATATTGTAATTAATCGTGGTGTGGAGCTAAACGCAAAAGCCCCACCATCGATTTAATGTTTTATGTTCCGACGATTAAAATCGTTGCCGATGGTATATCATGCTATCCGGCACATTATAAATTTTGGCATCATGTAAATATTCATTTTAACTAAAATAGCCACAACCAGCTATGTCTATGCAACATTGAAAGAGATAGGGGCATGATTTCCTAAAGATAAGGAGGGGGAAACATTTAACCTTTGGGGCCAATGGGCAAAAGCCAAATGTCAATGGGAGAACCCATCAAACAATCAACTACCTTTCTTGTCTCATTCACCCAATCATTTAGTTCTGCCAGAAATTGGTTGAAGTACTTATTGCATGGAGTGGGAAGAGTATGGGCAGAAATTCGAATTGGGCAGAGGACCCATTTTTGAAAAATGTGTTCTGACTTCCTAGGAAGGAAAATGCCCAAAAACGTATGCCATTCTGCCATACACCCACGTTCTTCATTTTTGGCCTCACGCAGGGAAGCTTGGGAGCTGTTTTCACCTCCATGATTTTTTCTTGTGGTATCCTCTCCTTCACAATTGGGCTCCTTGGCGTTTTCATCTTCATCATTCACCCACATTAGGGTTCTCTCAAGCAACTGGGAATTCTCTGTGTGAGAAACTCGTTTTTGAGTTGCTGTGGGTGTGTTTTTCCTTCACGTGGGTAGTCATTTCCTCATTCTCCTGGGTTGTGGATTCGTTTTTGGTAATGATATGTGGTTGGGTTTCTTTCCCCAACGTTTCTATTGTATTTTCCCACTGATTGCCAAGCTAAAAATCGTTTTTGAATTGCCCAGCGATTTGGAGGATAGACCACGTTCTCTTGGTTGTGTTTGAATTCGTTTTTTGGCCACGTTAGTGCCAAAACGTTCCTGGGAAATCGAATTTCTGTCAGGGGTTGTTCTTACCCTCCCTGGCAACTAATTTTGTGGCTGAACTGTTTTCCTCAACCCAGAAATGGTGTATATTGTTGTGTATGCAATTGGTCTTTGGACTGTGTAGGAGTGGAAAGGAGTCTACTTGACAAGCCTAGTGTTTTGCAGGAGCCTCATAGACAGAGCTAGAGGGATGGCTCTCTTCTCTACACCCCCTGAATAGCACTGGAAGGGACTGTGCAGTAGAGAAGGGAATGATTCCTTGTGTTGGGTGTGTGTGGATGTCTTAGGAGTCAAGCTAGTTCTAATGAAAGCATCCTTAGCTCTTTAGTGAGCCCACAAGCTTAGCAGACAGTGCTTCCATCTCCTGAGAACCTGATAAACCCAACTTGTTGGCTTGGTTATGTGTTGTCGTGTCCCCTTGGCAGTCTGATAAACCCAAACCTAGCTTTGGCTTGACTGAGTTTTGACATATCTTTGGCTATGTGTAAGCCGGCTAGTTTCCTTTTCCTTGGAAAATCATGCCCAGCTCGGGGGTGGCAGTGTTGCTGAGAAATTGAGAAACACACTGGCCTATGGTTGGGAGGAACGTTGCAACGACATAGCTGTTGATTTTCTGAGCAGCATCGCGAGCCCTTCTCTTCGAAGAATGGGATCACCTGGTCCAAGACCACGGTGAAGACTCAACCCAGTGTTGAGTGACCATTCTGTTGAATGGTAGATATCTGGTCTGGGACCATGATATAAACCCAGATCTGCCCTGGGTAGACTCAACCTTGTGTTGAGTACACATCTGGTCCGAGACCACGATGTAGACCAGTCTCGGACTAGTACACTCAGCTTAGTTTTGAGTAGCCATTCTTTGAGAGAATGAAGACACTGTAAGCCCTAGACTGGGTCTGGGCATGTGTGTGGCACTTTGACCCTTGATCTATAGGCTTGGTGTGCTTCTCCAAGGATTAGCTACCCTTGGTTAAGTTACCCTAGTACCAGATCTAGGTGTCACACAGTGTGTGAGATAAAAGCATTAATAACTCTCTTGGTTTATGATGATGTACTTTTGAAATAAAAAAATACCACAAGGGCACTTGGTAAAAGGCCAAAAACTAAAGTCAAAGAAAAAAAATAAAAGTACCTTTTTGGTAAAAGTGAAAGTGAAATTAAGAAAATAATAAAAATATTATTATTTTTATCTTTCCTAATCTTGTCCACCTAAAAGGACCACAGGTGGAAAACAAAATTAAAGGACTTCTTATAAAAGTCAAAGGAAAAAATAGAAGTACATTTTTGGTAAAAGTGAAAGTGAAATTAAGAAAAGAATAAAAATATTATTATTTTTATTTTTCCTAATCTTGTCCACTTACAGGTGAACAAAGGCTATAAAAGAAGATCAAGCCTTTTCATTTGTCACACACACTTTTGCTCTCACGGGTGAAGAAGACTATCTTATGTTCAAACCCTCAGTTAGGGTTTTATTAGCAAAGTCCATCTTCAGCATTTTTGCACAGCTATCTTCAGCATTCCATTTTCGGGCAGTTTTCAATAGTCTGATATTTTCAGGCAGTTTTCAGCAGTCTGATATTTTCGAGCAGTTTTCAGCAGTCTGATTTTTTCAGGCAGTTTTCAGCAGTCTGATATTTTTGGGCAGTTTTCAGACAGTCTGATATTTTCGGGTAGTTTTCAGCAGGCTGATATTTTTGGGTAGTTTTCAGCAGTCTGATATTTTTGGGCAGTTTTCAGGCAGTCTGATATTTTTGGGCAGTTTTCAACAGTCTGATATTTTCGGGCAGGAGAGAGAATCTCAGTTTTCTTGAGAAAGCCCTAAATTGGTAATTTTCTGTAATTCTGGAAATTGTGGGTAAAATTATCAGTCTGGTTTTTACTGATGAATTTTATAGTTACTGTGGTCAAAATCCAGATCTGGATTTGAGTAACTTTTTGAAGAATTTCTTAAGCCATCTCATTTACAAGATGAGCTATTAATGCTTTTGGGGTTTTTGTCCTTTGAAGGTTTCCCCAGTGAAAAATATTGTGTCCATGTGTGCTGATGTGATGAATGTGTTTTTACTGCACTGCTGATCTATTTATCTTTATCTACAAATTTTTAAAGTTTATGCTAATGCTGAAAATTCAACATGGTATCAGAGCTTAGCATGTGAAAACACAGTAAAGGGATACTGCTGTTGTTTCTCGCTAGATCTTGGAAAAAGATTTGCAGATATAACATTTGGATAAGTGACAGAGATGGCTACCGTTGATTTCAAACCGGAAGAGAAGCTCTCTGGTTCAGCAAACTTCAATTCCTGGAAGGCCAGGTTGACAGCCATTCTTGATGAGAATGACTTGGATGACATTGTTCTTAATGTCACAGAAGAGCCAACTACGAATGCTGGTAGGCTTGCCTACAAGAGGAAGCAAGGTAAGGCTAGAAGAGTTATTTATGATTCTATCAAAGAAGAATTGATGCCTAACTTCACATCCTTGAAGACTGCTAAAGAATGCTATGATACATTGGTAAACCTCTATGAAAAGAAGGCTCCCAGTCAAAAGAGAGTCTTGAAGAAGAGGCTACAAACTTTGAAGCTGAACAAAGATGAAAGTGTTGGTTCCTTCTTCACCAAGATCAAACAGGTAAGAGATCAACTCCTTGCTATTGGTGTTACTGTTGATGATGATGATCTTGTACAAACAGTGGTTGATGGTCTCCCAAGCTCTTGGGAAACCTTCATGGCATCCGTCTATGGACGAGAAAATCAGCCAACCTTTGAAAGGCTTTGGCATGATTGCATACAAGAAGAATCAAGGAACACTAACAAGGTAATCAAGCAGGATAACATTGCACTTGTAGCAAAGACCAAGAAGTTCAAGAAGCCTTTCCCTCGGCAGAAGAAGGGTAAGAAACCTTAGGGTAAGTTTTCTGACATGTCCAAGATTGAATGTTATACTTGTCACAAGTTTGGACATTATGCAAAAGACTACAAGCAGAACAAGAAGAAAACCAAGAGAAGGTTTCAAGCATCTACTGCAAAAGCAGAGGAAGAAGAAGATGAAGAACCAAAGAAGAAGAAGAAAACCAAGGCTAATAAAACAGATGAGCCTAGAAGAGAGTACTATTTGATTTCTGCTCTAACTGGTTCTTTCTAAGCTTGCTCCACTTCTTGGTTGGTGGACAGTGGTGCCTCTAAGCACATGACAGATAACCGTGGTACCCTTACCAGTTACAGAAAGAAGAAGTTCACCACTCAGGTAGAACTTGGAGATGACTCCACTTACAAGATTGAAGG
>LPNX010599877.1:530809-541232 GCA_001517045.1 Pseudotsuga menziesii
CTTGGAAGTCTTGGATTTACTTCCTCAAGGCCAAGAATGAAACCTTTGACAAGTTCAAAGAGTTCAAGACACTGATTGAAAATCAGACTGGCAGGCACATCCGTATCTTGAGATCAAATAACGGAGGTGAGTATGAATCTAATGAGTTTGATGATTTTTGTCGAGAAGCAGGAATCAAGAAAGAGCTGACAGTACCTTACAACCCCCAGCAGAATGGGGTTGCAGAAAGGAAGAATAGAACGATCTGCGAGGCTGCTAAAGCCATGATCACTGATCTAGATCTTCCTTTGTCTTTATGGGCTGAAGCTACCGGAACTGCAGTGTACATCCAAAACAGAAGCCCTCATGCTATCTTGGGTGAGAAGACTCCAGAAGAAGTCTTCACCAAGAAGAAACCTGCAGTTGATCACATGAGGATATTTGACACTCCTGTGTATGTTCATGTGCCAAAAGAAAAGAAGGCCAAGCTAGAGCCTTCCGGTAAGAAAGGCTTATTTGTTGGGTACAGTGATTGCTCGAAGGCTTATCAAGTATATATACCTGGACAGAGGTACATTGAGGTCAGCAAAGATGTGATCTTCCATGAGGAAGCAGTGTTTCGTAAAACACTAGAGCTTTCACTGAAAGATGCAGCTGCTCCACTTGAGTTTCCAGATTCAGAAATTCAGAGGGAGGAAGAGTTTAATGATCAAACTCCAGATGTTCCTGAGAACATTGAAAGTCCACTAGAAGAACTACTTGAAGTTCCTCCTTCCAAAAGGAGACCTGCTTGTTACCGAGAAACGGTACACGAAGCCGAGAAGCATAAAGCTCCTCCAGGGACTTTCAGAGAAAGCATCAGACCACAGAAGTACTTCGGTCTTATGAGTCAACTTATCAGTTCAGAACCTTCATCGTACGAAGAAGCAGCAAGTAAACAGATATGGGTTGATGCCATGATTGAAGAGTATAAGTCAATCATGAAGAATGATGTGTGGAAAGTTGTTCCCAGACCTACAGGAAAGTCAGTAGTGACTTCCAGGTGGCTTTATACGATCAAGCATGCTACAGATGGCAGTGTGGAGAAGTATAAAGCCAGATTCGTAGCTCGCGGCTTCACTCAGAAAGAAGGCATTGACTATGATGAGACATTTGCACCTGTTGCCAGGTACACTACCATCAGAACCATCATCTCACTTGTTGCAGTATTCGGATGGAAGTTACATCAGATGGATGTAAAGACAGCCTTTATCAATGGTAAGATTAAGGAAGAGCTTTATATTGAACAACCTGAAGGCTTTGTTACTCATGGGAAGAAGACCCATGTATTTAAACTGAAGAAAGCTTTGTATGGACTGAAACAGGCTCCGAGAGTTTGGTATGCCAGGATGGATGGATTTCTCCATAGCTTGGGGTTCTCCAAAAGTACAGCTGATTCTAACTTGTAATTTAAGGTTGTTCATAATCATGTCTTGATACTTGTTCTATATGTAGATGACTTGTTTCTTACAGGTGATGAACAGTTCATAGACCAGTGTAAGAGGGAGCTTACCTCTGAATTCGAGATGAAAGATCTCGAATTGATACATTACTTCCTTGGCTGAAAAGTCTGGCAAAAGCCAGGTGAGATCTTCTTGACACAAGGAAAGTATGCAGTGGATATCTTGTAGAGATTTGGGATGCAGGACTGCAAGTCCATGAGCGTACCAATGACTACCAACTTGACAAAGTTACGGAACTCAACCTCTAGTTCACAGAATGTGGACTCTACTCTATACAGACAACTCATTGGTTCCCTGATGTATCTTGTGCATACGAGACCAGACATCTGCTACACAGTGAATGCATTGAGTCAATTCATGTCAAATCTGAAGCACATACACTTGGTAGCCACCAAACATGTACTCAGATATGTGCGAGAGACTATCACTTATGGGCTTAGGTATACTTCCAGCAGTGGAGTATTGTTATCTGGATATTCAGATTCAGATTGGGCTGGCAGTGCAGTCGACCGAAAAAGTACCTCTAGTTATTGCTTCAATATGGGATCAGCAATGATCTCTTGGTCCAGCAGGAAGCAAGGTTCCATAGCTCAGAGTACAGCTGAGGCAGAGTATATTGCTGCAAGGAAACAGTTTGGCTCAGAAAGTTGTTATCTGATCTGTTCGAGGGAAAGCTTGACTCAACGATCATCCATTGCGAAAATCGGAGTTGCATAAAGCTTTCAGAGAATCCAGTGTTTCAGGACAGATCGAAACACATTGAAATGAGGTATCATTTCATCAGAGACCTAGTGCAGAGAGGTGCTCTGAAGTTGTAGCATATTCGTACAGATGAACAGCTTGCAGATATCTTGACCAAGCCTCTGACAACATCAAAGTTCGTGTACTTTTGTGACAAGCTTGGTATGGCAGAGAATGCATCTCTCGCTGAAAGGGAGTGTTGATTTTCTGAGCAGCATCAAGAGCCCTTCTCTTCGGAGAATGGGACCACCTGGTCCGGGACCACGGTGAAGACTCAACCCAGTGTTGAGTGACCATTCTGTTGAATGGTAGATATCTGGTCTGGGACCATGATATAAACCCAAATCTGCCCTGGGTAGACTCAACCTTGTGTTGAGTAGACATCTAGTCCAGGACCACGATGTAGACCAGTCTAGGACTGGTAGACTCAGCTTAGTTCTAAGTAGCCATTCTCTGGGAGAATGAAGAGAGAATGAAGACATTGTAAGCCCTAGACTGGGTCTGGGCATGTGTGTGGCACTTTGACCCTTGATGTGTGGGCTTGGTGTGCTTCTCCAAGGATTAGCTACCCTTGGTTAAGTTACCCTAGTACCAAATCTAGGTGTCACACAGTGTGTGAGATAAAAGCATTAATAACTCTCTTGGTTTATGATGATGTACTTTTGAAATAAAAAAATACCACAGGTAATGACCATAGGGGCACTTGGTAAAAGGCCAAAGTCAAAAGTCAAAGAAAAAAAATAAAAGTACCTTTTTGGTAAAAGTGAAAGTGAAATTAGGAAAAAAATAAAAATATTATTATTTTTATCTTTCCTAATCTTGTCCACCTAAAAGGACCACAGGTGGAAAACAAAATTAAAGAAGGACTTCTTATAAAAGTCAAAGGAAAAAATAAAAGTACATTTTCGGTAAAAGTGAAAGTGAAATTAGGAAAGGAATAAAAATATTATTATTTTTATTTTTCCTAATCTTGTCCACTTACAGGTGAACAAAGGCTATAAAAGAAGATCAAGCCTTCTCATTTGTCACACACACGTTTTCTCTCACAGGTGAAGAAGATTATCTTATCTTCAAACCCTCAGCTAGGGTTTTATCAGCAAAGTCCATCTTCAGCATTTTTGCACAGCTATCTTCAGCATTCCATTTTCAGGCAGTTTTCAGCAGTCTGATATTTTCAGGCAGTTTTCAGCAGTCTGATATTTTCTAGCAGTTTTCAGCAGTTTGATATTTTCGGGCAGTTTTCAGCAGTCTGATATTTTTGGGCAGTTTTCAGACAGTCTGATATTTTCGGGTAGTTTTCAAAAGGCTGATATTTTTGGGGTTTTCAGCAGTCTGATATTTTTGGGCAGTTTTCAGACAATCTGATAATTTTGGGCAGTTTTCAGCAGTCTGATATTTTCAGGCAGTTTTCAGCAGTCTGATATTTTCGGGCAGGAGAGAGAAAATCTCAGTTTTTCTGAGAAAGCCCTAAATTAGTAATTTTCTGTAATTCTGGAAATTGTGGGTAAAATTATCAGTCTAATTTTTATTGATGAATTTTACAGTTACTGTGGTCAAAATCCAGATCTGGATTTGAGGAACTTTTTGAAGAATTTCTTAAGCCATCTCATTTACGAGATGAGCTATTAATGCTTTTGGGGTTTTTGTCCTTTGAAGGTTTCCCCAGTGAAAAATATCGTGTCCATGTGTGTTGATGTGATGAATGTGTTTTTACTGCACTATTGATCTATTTATGTTTATCTGCAAATTTTTAAAGTTAATGCTAATGCTGAAAATTCAACAATAGCTGGTTGCGGGACTAGATTCTCCATAAGATAAGTATTCTTGTATGTTTCACCTCTGCAATTGTATTTGCTATTTAATGAAAATGATGAACATGCTAAATGCTTGAATGGAAAGTAGTTTGCTTCCGCTGTATGATAAATAATTTATGCATCTATGCATGTTTAGTTCAAAGCATTTCATTTTATGTTCATGGGGCTAGTTGCCTGGGTAGATAGCAGCAATCGATAGCGTCCTCTTCGCCGGTCGGAGGGTCGAGGACGTTACATTCTAGGGCTCATGTGGACAATGCAAACCAAGAGGGGCTAGAGTTTAGCCCAAGATAGTTTTGTCTAAGACTTCATGAGAAATTAGAAGAGGAGATTTTAATGTTGCTTCTAAGACAATCAAAGAATAATCTTCCTTATATATGATGATGTACTTGAGTTGGCACGTGTGGACCATGGAGACCAAGAGAAGGGTTCAGAATTTGTCAAAAGGTGACTTACCCAAGAAGGGTGGGTTAAAAGCTCACAATGAACTTAAAAAGGCCCCAACTAAGGTATTAAACTAAGTTGCATTGAAACGGATACGGGGAGGGAAACAGATACCACAAATTTTGAAAAATGTGCGATACGATACGACAAGGAAACGACAGCAGACTTATATATATATATATATATATATATATATATATATATATATATATATCAAAAAGGCCATGAGACATACATACTTTAGACTACCATTCATAAATTAGATTTAAAGGTAGTTGTTTCATTTATAACAATCAAAATCAACAAACTCAAATATCTTAAACAATATTCTTCTATCTCAAGTGCCATAGATAAGTGACCCACTGGCAAGCATTTAAACAGGAACATGTCAACTACTTCTAATCATCGATTTCAAACCCTAAAATTACTTGATGGATGTATCCAAATGTTACCATCTAACAAATATTACGTTGTTTACACCTCTAGAAAAGTGTTAAAATTTGTGATTAAACACAATTTTTTATGTAAGACAAACTCAACTATGTTGTATTTAGGTTGGTCCACTCACTCATGAGACAATCAACTAGGCAAGTGAGAGTCAATTGACCAACCGACTGGTTCCAAAAGTGACTAACTGACTGGCTCTTAAAGGGCCTAAATTCATAGGATTGTCTATGATTTGCAACCGACCTGGATATTCAAATTTGACATCATCAACCATGTTTTAAGGGGATTAATTAAGCACACAAGTATAAATAAGTGAGCTCATGTTTTAGTGGAACTTAGGTGTGAGTGTGATGACATGCAATATTTCACTCTATGCAATAATACTATCTCCAGACACCAATGAGTTTCCTTGGATATGTTGTTTATGTTTTATGGTTTATACTAATAAAAATGCTTGAAATAAGATTAAAATATCACATGCACATCTTATGGAGAACTGGCTAAACGACGCACCATCATAATTCTCTCCACAACATAAGGATAGGGATATGAGTGTACTAGCAATGGAGTAAATAAGGCCATAGGTCAAGGGTTCATACTAATTCAAAAAGGAAAAGAAGAAAACTGAAGTTTGTTGGAAGATTATTGGAAATATGTGTTGGTTTATGTAACCCTTCATAAATGTAGTACGCTATTTTGTATGGCTAAAGCTGCCATTGTATAAATTTTGATATGCAAGTTGATTTATCACACATGCAATTCATTGGGGTTTATTTAAAACGAAGTTGTGAGGAATTGGCAAAAAAACTGAAAAGAAAAAAAAAAAAGTCATTGTACTTCTACACTAGGATGTGAAACTATCACTATAGTAGACAAGCATTTGATACAATAAAATGTCCACAGATCAATGATTTTTTGAACCAATGGTAGGCATCTATCAATTTTGGAAAATTACAATGAAACACAATCAGTGAGACATAAGATGTCAAATTACCATTCACCAATTTAGGATTAAGGTTTTGCTCTTGATTTATAAGCTTTGAGGCTTTATATCTATGTTTTGAGGTTCAATTTAGGGTTATGGTTTTATAGTTTGCTTTTGGGGTTATTTATTTGTTTATTTTCATGTCAAAAAATCAATATTTCTAGTCAAAAACTTACCCTGTAGCAGCTGAAACGTTTCAGAAAACCAGGATTCTGCTGGAAAAGTTTAAGGAAACCACTAGAAACTTTAGAAACGTTTCGAGAAACGGCTGGAAACGGAATGGAAACGTTTCTAATTTTTGGATACGGCTTGGAAACGTTTCAGTGGCGTTTCCAAGCCGTATCCCCTCCGTTTAAGTTTCCGAAACGGGGAACAAAGTTTCCCCTCCCCTTCCTAGAAGTTTCCGGTAACTTAGGTGTTAAAATGTTAAAATCCCAAAATGAAATTAAAAAGCTCCAACCAATGTATTTTATATTATTTGTTGAACTCCTTGACTTATGGAAGTCACCCAATAATGGAATATAAATACGGAACTCTCTCAAGCGAAAACTACACGCATCAAATTATCACTCATCTCTGTCCAAGAATTTGTTGGGGTATTTTTCAGCTGTTGTTCATCTTCATCATCTAAGATTTTTTCTTTAAGGGTTAGATCAGCGAGCAAGCTCACAAAATCTTCATCAACGGGTGCCTTCTCTTGTTTGTGGTTGTCAAGGATCTGTCTCAAGCCCTACAGGGCTTCTGTCTCCATTTACAGCCCTATCTTTTCTTCTTTCAGGGGGTGTCAAGGTCTGCTATAGCCCTAAGAGGGTTGTCGTGGCTCAGACAAAGCCCTAACAGGGCTGTCGTGGCTCAGACCCAGCCCCAACAGGGCTGTCATCTCCTCAGGAAGGCTGTCGAGGGTTTCAGGAGGGTTACCAAGGTCTGATATAGCCCTAGAAGGGCTGCCGTGGACAGTAGAACCCCTAAACAGGGTTGTCTTGGATTGTTCTAGCCCTAAAAGGGGTTGTTGAGGACTGCCATAGCCCTAGAAGGGATGCCATGGACAATTCAACCCCTAACAGGACTGTTGTGAGATTACATTGGCCCTAAAAGTCTTACAGCAGGAAGTAGAAGCCCTAGAGGGCTTGGATCAAGGCATTGTGGCCTAAGGCAGGCAAAGATAACCCTCTGATCTGATCATTTCAAGCTACAGCAGGCAGAGTGAGGCCTTAAAGTGCTCTGATCTTATCACTAGAAGTCAATGCAAGACACCTTATGCTGGCAGCTGGACATAGAACTTTAACGCAAGGCAGATCAGGCTGACTTCAAACTCATCAAGCTGACGATCGGGAAAAAGAGATCAATGCAGGCTATTTCACGCTGAAGGTAGGCTAACAGCAGGCTTGGGTAAGCCCTTACAAGTATAATCAAGGCTATCATCATCTCAGCTTAAAGTTGACATCAGCATCAGGGTTGATGTCATATTGAACAGGGCTTACATCAGCTGAAAAGATAAGTACTTGGTCTCTCTGTTTGTTTACCCTCATCTAAGAAGGGTTTGATGTTCATGGTCATCTGATGTATACTTGTTCTTCTATTAATAATCTATCATACGAAAGGTTGTTGGGTTTTTCCCTTAGGAGGAGAGAAGGTTTTCCCAGAGTAAAAATCATGGTGTCTACTGTGCATGTTTATTGTGATGTGATGTGCTTACTTTTTGCTCTATTTAGTTTACTGCCATATTGTTTATAAGAAATTAGTATGATTGATACTTTCATGTGTTATTGTGATAAAGAATTTTTTTTCAAATACACATTATTACCTATTTATGAAAGTAGTTAAAAATTCAACATGGTATCAGAGCATGGTACTGATGTCTTGCTTTGACCGGCGCTAAAAAGATCCTGGATATGGAGCAATATACAAGTTGAAGGATAATTGGATGATGAACATCCTTGATTGGGCATCATAGTGTGAAGTAGATCTTCGTCGGAGAATATCTTCTGGGAATTTGCAGCAGTAAAGAAATCCCTTTTCTGAAGATCAGACCTCAAGAGTTTAGAGTGAGGACTCTGGTATGGGCAAGTCAAAACTTCTAAGAATAAGTTCAGCTCGCATCTTGGAACATATCAGTCAATATTGTCAGAAAACCTCAAATTTGGTTAGATACCTTGCACTGGTTTCTCCATTAAGGTCTCTGATACTTAATTCACCCATGATGCCTATGCAATGAAGAAGATGTCTAGGGCTTACCTGGCAAAGGTAGTTGATGACTAAAGACTCTCTCAACAAGACTTGTTGATGTGTTGATAAATCACTTGTAAATAGAATCTAGACATTACCGGCCTTTCACAAGATTCAAATGCAATTAAGAAATGAAAGGGCCAGGCAAAGTTATTGAAGGGCTGAGTTTTATGGTGATCTGATAGAGGTCATCTCTCTCTACCTCCGGTAAAATGAAGTCGAATAATATAGCATTGATGGTTAATAAGCCAAGGAGGAAATTGCAGATCTGGTACTTACTCTAGGCACCAACCAGGCATGAGTTGTCTCCCTGAGCTCTGGTCGAAAATGTTGTTTTCATAAATGCACCATTCATTTCTGCAGGTAACGGTACGGGATCTAGAAGAGCTCATGATCCATATGTTCAGGGTACCCGTACCCAGGTGTAGGGTACACGTACTGGGTACTTGGGTACTCGTAGGGTACATCTCCTGCCGTACCCTGCTGTACCCCATACTGGATCCACATACCCGAGACTCCGTTATAAAAAAAGGGGTACTTATAGGCGAAATTGTACGCAGTACCCCGTGTTTGGGTACTTCGTACCCCATGTTTGGGTACTCCAGGGGTACAGCCAACTCAATAAAATGCAATTCATTGGGAAAAATGTAATGACCCCCCACCAAATCTGAACTAATTTTTTGCTAACTACGTATGGAGTCTGATTCAGGACTTATGTCAAACACTTTACAACACTGTTCAAATCCACTGAATATTGTCCAAATCTAGCAGATTGATTTTACATTGATTTACAATGAATGTTTTTATGGTTTTGTGTTCAGCACTCATGGAACATAATTTGACTACCAAATGTGCACATAAAAAATATACATATGTATTTAATATTGAGAAATACACTCCCATCAACGCAGGAATATATTTGGCAATTTTCAATTTTTTATTGCCTGTAACAGCAGTACAAATAGGTGTTTAAAATAAGATTTCAAGTGTACTTTCATGTCTGAGTTTGATTCTCTGTTACAGCTGCCTGGTACAATGATTTATCAAATTTTATGTAACTTCCAGTCTTCTAATTGAAATCTACTGAGGCTATGATTTATCAGATTTTATGTTTCAAATTTTCAATCTGAATGTTCACTGTTCAAATAATCAGCGAATTTATAATTATCAATCATGATTCATAATTTATGAAGAAATCTATATGCATATATGATCTGACTAACCCCCGACGTACCCAAGTACCCTTTTTCAAAAAGTGGCTTCCCCGTACCCGTACTCGTCCCCTTCCCTGTACCCAAGTTTCCTGGCAACTTAGGTTAAAATTTGTATTAGTTTAGGGTTGAGATAGAAAATTTAACAAATTCATGCTTTAATGCATAAAATAAAATCTAAACCAATGCTAGATACAGAACAGTACAATTGTAATGCAATTAAGACATAATTTTCACCTCTTTCAACTTTAACACTCCTTAGTGATCACTGTGTTAACGTTGGTCCTTGAGATATCAATTGCAAGGTACAGGAAAAATAAACAGTAACAGCAGTACAATAAAATAAACTAGCAAACAGTATCAATAAAAACAGGAGTACAATGCTGGTTTAGGCCTTCCTTGTACTCAGATATCTTTTAGATCAGACTTTGTCCTTTTGAGGACAAAACACCAAAGGAACATTGGACAACCTGAGAGAGACATAGTAAGGTAGGGTTAAACAGGTACATACCTCAAAAAATGCTTAATCAAAACAGTCCAAAAGAGAATGGAAACTTCAAACCCTTGAACAGATAGCAACACTTTCATAAGGGCAAGGACATCTACTTAAACATGCCCAAAAGATTCACTACTAAATCCTAGCAGCCCAACTTAACAGTCCAACTAGGGTCACAACCCTAGCCTTAGCAGCCCATACAAGTCAAGGTTTAGTTTAGGCAGCCCACAGAGGTCAATGTTTAGACTTATAGTCTAGCAACCCACCAAAGAAATCACAGCCCAAATTAACAGCCCACAGAAGGGTCACGGCCCAGCTTAGGACCTAACACAAAGGTCACGGTCCAGTATGAGGAGGTCACGGCTCAGCTCCAAACAGCCCTAGCAGGTCAGGGCTCAGTCTAAGAGCAGCCCAACTTAACAAATCAGCCCAGTAGTATACAAGAGGTCACGGCCCTAGCAGTAAGAGGGTTATGGGCCAACTCTAACAGCAGAAGGAGGTCACGGCTGAGTCTAGCAACCAACAAGAGATCTACGCTGAATCTAGCAGTCAACAAAGAGGCCACGGTTCAACACAAA
>LPNX010599877.1:541634-595545 GCA_001517045.1 Pseudotsuga menziesii
GACAGAATCAAATTTGTGCTTCTCTCTTGTCAAGACACGCTTCAAAATGAAGTTTAGGACTTAATTTATATCTTGCCATGCCTTCTAGAAGGGTCATGTAATTCCCCAAGCTTTTAGGAGGTTTACCAATCACAACATAAAAATTATATTTTGTTGACTTAGTAGGGTATCAATGGTCAAGTGGTTATACAAAGAAAAAACAATAAGAGTTAAGTCATCATAGCAAGAGGGTCAAGGTACCACAACCAAGAAGGTGCTAGGACCAATAGGGAACCATAAGACCAAAAGTCAACAAGAGGGATCACATCAAGGTGGGAAGACATCCCTTCCACCCACAAAACCAAGGTGTGCCATCAAGGTGGGGAAACAACCCTTTTACCCACAAGACCAAGGACTTTTACTCTTTCTCTCACAAGGTATATTGTCCACATGTGTTCCATACAATAACTATGATCATCACTGTATAAGGAAGGTCCAAACGGGATGATGTGATCCTCTGGTCCTCATACTACTCCTAATGATCAGGTGCTAGTGACATCATCAAGGGGTGGCCAGACCCTTAAGAAACAACCTAGCAATAACCATTTAAGAGAAGAGGAAAGCACACATCATCATCTTGGTCAACTTGACCAAGATGCACCAGGTTCACTGATCAGGAAGTCTATGTCTCAACCTATGGGATCTACTTGGTCCTTATGACCAGGAAGCTGTCTAGTCCTAGGCCAAAATACCCTAGAGACATATAGGGGCCCTAGCTACATGCTAGGGACTTTGCTGTAATATCCCAAATACTGATATTCTCTAATGTTCTATGATAGTGCTGACTCGCATACTCAATCTCATACAAATTTGCAAAATAATTGTGCATGCAAACTCGCCATGCAAAAATGCCCTAAAATATAGCTAAATTAGGGTTAGGGTTTTTGCAGAGAGAAATTAACACTTACCCCTAATATTCTAGCTGATAATGACTCCAGAGATAGTTGCATGCATAAGGATCTGGATGGGTGGTCTAATAATGCTCTTTTCCTCCGGTGTTACCGCCCCGCAGTACCGTAAAAACCCTCCAGACTGAAGGTGACGTTTTTGTAGGAGGAGAGGTCCGTTTGGGCTGAAACTTTCTGAGCTTGTCCATCTGCTGATGCCAGAGAGATGGCCTGGCCAGTGTTTTAAAAACCAGTTGAGTCCGAGTCCGAGTTGACCCCCGACCGAGCTGACTCGGCCTGCAACTCGGCTCGGGTGGCCGATTTTATACTTAATCGGCCGAGTTGGGTCCGAGTCGGCCGAGTTAGGGTCCAAGTTGGTCGAGTCGGCCGAGTTGACCGAGTTGCAACCCGAGTCAGCCGAGTCAGTTGTGGCAGACACCCACAAGAATGCAGACTCCAAAATAACATGTTTATTTTTTATTTTTAAGATTTTTCTTATTCTAACCATAACCTGAGGCCATAAGATGACCCCCTGCCCCTCTATTTGGCTCACACTTCTGCTGTAAGATGTTTGTGAGCATTTGGCATTATTGTTGTTTCGATTCATGGAGGCTTGGAGGAGCGTCCAACAATGAAGAACAATCAACATGATTGGAGGAGTTGGACTGTTGGAGACCGATTTTCTGTTACCTAGATGTATGTTAGCTTCCAGCTAGCCATTGTTTCATTTTTTCTCATTAAATTGACAAATATCAGTCCTGTTTTCTATTGTTTGCTGCCACACTGAAGGTTTGAAGGTGCCAGCGTTTGAACTTTGAAGTTACAGCATACAGCATGAAGGTTTGAAGGTCTGAACTTTGAAGTTTGAACAACCTTACAAATTACAATTATAATTTAGTTATACATTATACATTATACATTGTAATACATTATACATTAGGCTGTAATACAATTATAATTTAGTTGAACAGCCTACATGTATGTATAATGTAGTTATAATTTATAAATTACAATTAAGTTTTAATTTTTATAATGTAGTTATAATTATAACAGCCTAATGTATTACAATGTATTACAATTATAATGTATAATATATAATGTACATTGTATAGTTATAATTATACATTATACAGTACCCTTCGTGCAATTTTGATATGTTCACCCTTATATGGTATATATATGATCATACTTTGGATGTTTTGTCTCTAATGCTTTGGAATGATGGATTATAATCTTTAAAATATATTTTTTCTTTAAAAATTAAATATTTTACGTGTTTCTTAGTAAACCGAGTCATTGCCGAGTCATTGCCGAGTCCGAGTCCGAGTCCGAGTCCGAGTCCGAGTTGACCCTCGGCCGATTCCGAGTCCGAGTCCGAGTTTTAAAACATTGGGCCTGGCACATGCAGAGGCTTGGCTGCCTCTAAGTGCCCTAGCGAATTGATTAGCAATTATGTTGCTCACACCCCCAACTGATCTGTTTGGTTGATAGCTGCTCCAGGTGAGCAAACTGATGGCTGATAATCACTGCGACTGTAGGATAGGCCTGCTAAGAAAGAGGAAGCTGACATGCGGAGGAAAGACTGAGTTTTGTGGTCCCAGCGAATCTTTCTGTGTTTTCCCTGCTACTTCCGGCTAGAAAACGTGAATCTACTAATAACCCTTCGGAATGTGCTGGATCTCTGAATACTGAAGTATATGATGGATGCAATGGATAAACCTGGATGATCTATCCCAATAAGAGACTAGGGCAGATATCTTACTGTCGAACCCTCACTAACTGAAGACACCGTCTCCAACCCCAACTGCACGCTGTGCTGCTGCTCGAAACTCCAAAATCAATCAACAATAACAATAGCTAGTTCCTTTAGTCCCATAACCCCTCTTAAATAGATCTTCATATGCTTTTAGGGTTTGCATGTCACTTTTAGGGTTTATGCTTCACTTTTGCATGCATGCAATTCTAATTTGATGTTGACTTTAATATTGACTAAACAAGGCCTGCATGCTCCGCATGCTTTAGGATATGAACTCTAATGGCCCTCCTTCTACACTGATGACTTAATAATACTGAATTGATGTACCTTCTGCTCCTAGTGCTATCAGTCCTCAGTTATTCCCTTTTTATAAAAAAACGGAACATTACATTTGCATTGGCATCAACCTGCTTGGTCCCAAACCAAGAACCCCAAGAGACGGTTGGGGGCCCTAGGGTACCTTCTAGGTACTTACTCTGCCTAGTTCACTAACCAAGAACCCTAGTCAATTGACTCGGGTACCATCCTCCCTGAGAATGGGTCTCACAATTGAACTATCTTTAACACTATATGGGAGACTAGACACTGCAAATTTAATAAAGTTGAATTATTATAATAATCAAAGTGATAGTAAATGGAACTATGATGTAAAGTACCAAATCACCCAAATTTAAATGCATATGGGAAAGTTTCCAAATCTTGTGGGTGACCAAATTCATCCGAGATATTATAATATATGTGAATCTAAAAGGCAAGAAAGTGCCAACAACCATTCAAGTCCATCACTGCACAATATCAGTAAGTAAGGGTTTAAGTCAATTTCCCTTACAATCATAATCCTTAGAATCCATGTGTGAGTTATGCACTGGTCACTTTCAATTTAAGCAATTTGAGGATGGATAGGTCCTTATATGACCTAGATCGAACATAAAAATTTGTGTTCGAGAGGAAGGATTGTACAATTAACTATATGGTCAGTTATGTTTGGCTTTGACATATGACAATGTTAGTACTGTGAGCTATGAGATGTGCTCACTTGCAGAGTTCCTCTCATTGTGTACAGGATGGTTACAGCTTGACCAGAGCCTTAGAGAAAGTATGACTAGAATTGTTTCCGGTTAAAGTATTTTGATCTGTTCAGGATAGTGACAGTCATTCTTGAGCTAGGACTGCCAGTTGTATGATGATCGAAGATAGAGTAACTCTTTCTTCTACATGTCAGCTAGTGTTTCTTCTTCCATTAAGCTTCATGAGTATGTGACTTAGAGGGAGAACCTGATAGATTTTTAGATCAGATCAGATGACAGTGTCTCCTAAGTTTTGTGACTTTTCCTAGGCGCACAGATCATGAGGGATTGGTCAGTTATTCATCTCCCTCACCTTCCAAAGAATTGGTTAACCCTAAATGATTTAGTGAGATTTCAATATCCAGCAGATTCTACTCTCCTCAAGAAAGAGTTAGATTAAGATTGTCAGGTTGTTGTCTTGATATGTTGGTTACCTTTAGGAGGTCCAAAATCTCACCTGGAGATCAGTAATAAGCATAAGACTCCATAGAATGGGATTTACTATACTTCAAATATTCACTCTTCTAACAGTCAAAGGGAGAGAGTAGAGCTCTCTAAGTATGTGATTGAAGTTTGAAATGCTACTATGAGATACTTGTGTAGTCTCATGAGACTTTGCCAAGGGCAGAGAAGCATGCTGTTGTCAGTGGACTTTCAAGGAAAGTCTGAATTTGTATGAAGCACATCACTAGTTCTAAGCCTTTTAGTAAGAAAATATATTCAGATGTTTTGATCAGTTTGTTGAGGAGTACGGTGTGTAGAAGTCTATCACACTTCCAAATAGCCTTATGAGGTTGAGCATGCAGGAGCAAGCAGCATTGGAGGAGATTCTCTCACATAGGGAGTAAACTATGAAGGATCATACGTTCCTAGTACGCTTTGGATGTATAATGATGAGTTAATATTACATCTAATTGGATGTGTGAATCTCCTTCCTCGTTATTTTGGTTCAGTATACAGAGTACTGAAATGCTTTGGTTGCAGATTGCTAAGACAATCTATTGTTGGCCTTAGAGGGAGGTTAGAGATCCATTCAGTAATAAAAGGAGAGCACGAGGCTCTCCATATCAGTTTAATCTGTATGAGGTGTCACTAATAGTTGAGGATCACTTGAGTTGTGATCTACACAGCAGACAGTTGATTCCTCCAATATAAAGATCGACTTATGTGTACTCTGCAGACTCCCAAAATATGGTATTTGAAGATACCTGGTGAATTCCCCAAGAAGGAATGCGGATGAGATAATTCGTTGATCTTGGTGTTGACTTGTTCTTCTTTGGAAGAATCTAAGGGAGTTAGTCTCTGCTTATGGGATGGAGGACCATTTCCCATTGGATCACTTGCTGAGAATAGTAATGAGTACCACACATGAAAGCCATTCTTTGGGAGAATGGAGGCACCTAGTCTGTTACCAGATAGTTTATCATCTTTGATTTAGTCTGGGACTGAGGATCAACTTGATGCAATCTTAGGACTGAGGCACTTGGTCAGTTACCAAGTTATTGAATTTGGTCAACTTGATGTTGTCTAAGGACTGATGCACTTGGTCAGTTACCAAGATATTGACATATGTCAACTTCAACTTAGAATCGAGGAACCTAGTCAGGGTACAGGACCTGGTTAAAAACCAAGGCGTTGATGCAGATCAAAGTGAGAAGTCCTAGACTAGGTCTAGGCAGATAATGTGTGATGTACTCCTCTCCTTGGTCATTTGAGATGGTTGATCTATGGAACCTCCTCAAGGGACTAGCCACCCCTTGTTGAAGTAACTAGCATATGGCCTTGGTGTTAGTGGGAAGAACGAGATGATCACATTGTCTAGAGATGATTACATCGAGTACCATTATCTGGGAGAATGGATGCAGCCTAGAGCTGAAGTACCTGGACTGTTACTAGGACATCGATGACTCGTGAGATGCATCAATGTGTGTGTGGTGATTCGAGCTACTTATTTGAGTTGTCTCTAGTTAGAGCATTTAGAGATTGCTTGACAGAGAATGCCTCTCACTTGTTAAGTTTTCTTAAATGCTTAGATGATATCTTAAAACAATTTACAATAGTAGGATCACTGAAAGAACAACAAGCACAGCAACACAGAGAACACAAACATTTTTCCTCGGGAAAACCACAAGGGAGAATCAGAAAACCCCGCAAAACTTCCTCAATATAGAACTCAACCAAGACAGTTTAAACCCAAAGATAACTTCTCCTCTTTCTTTCTAGCGCACTTCTTCTTCTCCCTCTAGTGAACTTGCTTGTGAGTACAAATGAAGGAGGTGCCTCCCTATTTATATTTGACTCTTGACTTGACCTAAAAACTAACACGGCCGACTTCCCGAGCGATGTTCCATCATAAAAAAATAATTATATATATATATATAATTTTTTTTTTATGATGGAACATCGCTCGAGAAACCCTCACATCATAAAAAAATAATATATATATATATATATATATATGTTCTTGTAATAAAAAATAAAATAAAAATTTATGTTGGATTGGTAAAGAAAAAGAGAGGGCATCTTGCTTTGGAGGTTGTGTTGGAGAAATTCCTGAACTTGTATATTCTTGGTTGAGCTAGTTTGATGATTTAACCTAGATAGAGCATTAAGGATAGTTGGAGTTTTTCTACTCATGCCCGTGGGGGAGCAGAGCAAGTGGTAAAGTTGAAATGGTTGTAAATAGAAGGTATCATGTTCAAATCCCCCCCAAATTGACTTGTGCGCCATGGTTCGGGCTTTGTGGATGCACCTAGGGGTATAGTGGTAGGCTGGTAGCGGGATTGGATCCCTGGACCCCGTGTCACGCGAGTAACAGCCCCGACCCTAGTTGTTGATTCCCCTAGTTATATAAAAAGAATAAAATAAAATAAAATAAAATAGAAAAAATAAAAAAATTGGAGTTTTTCTACTGGCCTTGAGAGAAGCTTATAGTATGTACTTGTACTTCATCTTCAGATTATATATGAAGTTTCCAGCGGTCCATATCTTGTACAATTTCCATATTTGAATTTCAGCTATATATGTTCTTTATGCATTGATATTTACAATTGTTTGTCTTGTTGATTTGATATAAATAAAAGGACAAATTGGTAAGTGTTTTAACATCTAATAAATAATACAAGGGGTTGAGTTTAATGCTGTAATTACTGCTGCAAAAGTACATTTTCAGATCTGGATATTGGCTGATAAGTTGCCCTGGAAGTGGCTGAAACTTGCCTCATTGTTTGGTATCTTTTCTCTTTGAATTGCCATGAATTGTGGGGTTGTTTAAAGTAAATTATTGGGATCTTTCCTCTGTTGTTTTATACTTTAATTTACAACAGTCCTAAAGATCCAAGAAACCTTCTAGGAAAAACGTGAAATTTCAGTTTTGTAATGATTGCCCAATTGCATGAAATCTCAACATAAAGTTGTCATCCACCTTGGGATCCATAACATTTTCGATGTGTCTTGATTCTTGTCTCAAGAAAGAGGTTGGATCACATGTAAACAAAACTACCAAATTACCTATATAAGATGAAAAGGGCAAGGTCATTTTCCAACCAAAGGTCAATGTCCACTAGAATGCTCTCAAATATCATATCATTACCAAGTAGCTCTCCAATGGAAGGTCACTTTGCTTAAGAGTCAAGACACTTTCTAGGTATCTGAATACCCCTTCAAGAAGTATTTACCTCTGCATATGCTTTAAGGGAAAAGCATCTAAAGGGAAAGAGACATGTCATAATCCACATTTTACTCTTTCGTAATATGCATGTAGGCTATGATTTAACCTAATATCTTAAGTCTCGCTATTTAACACGTGCCACATGTAAGGGAGATGTCAGTATTTATGTTCTTGAATTGTAAGTAAGATTAGTGGCTTAGCTCAGATGCATATTCAAAACTAAATCCTAGATCTGATTTTATAAGCAACAATACATAAACTCATTAACTTGTCAAACATGTGCAGCAGAATAGGAAACCAATCACACAATACACATATATTTACCCTAGAAACCCCAATGGGGAAAACCAACAAACTCAGGGATTTCTTCAATCTCGAGCCAGAGAGAAAATATAAAATGTTTTACAATCAAGAATTTCACAAGTAGAGAAACTTGATGCCTTGAAAGGCATGCCAGATCTGTGTGACAAACCCTAGCTCTGGAATAGCTGCAACTGATGCTCTGAGGAATGTGCCCCCTGCTCTGCTCTACTCTGAAATGTTTAATGAACTACCTCTGCCAATCTCTGGAAGAAGTGACTCCTTCTCTCTCTCTGAAGAAGTGTTCCCTTTGCCTCTGCTATCCTCCCAATAGTAGTAGTGCGTCCCTCTTCTCTACTCTGCTCTGACTGATGAAGAACGCACCCCTTTGCCACAGAAGTGCACCCCTGCTCTGGAGTGCGCCCTCTCTATCCTTTGAAGTGCACCCGTCTCTCTCTCAATCAATCATTGATGAGATATAGTGTGATGATCTCTCACACTCCCAGAATGATGTACCCCTATTAGTTGATGAAGTGTGCTCTCAATCTCTATGGTGCGCCCTCTCTCTCAATCAGTCTCTGATTGATCTCAGTGTGCCCTCCTCAACCTCTGAAGGAAGACCCTCTCTCTCTCTCAGCTCTCCCAGCTTCAAGAAATGCACCCTCTCTCTTAGAAGAGCGCCTCTCTCTTAGGAAGTGTGCCTCTCTCCTCAAAAGTGTGACCTCTTTGTCTGCAAACTTGTATCTCACAAGTCATGTCACTTTTACCCTCTACTTACCTTTTCTAATTCACCGGTGACTTTAGGGTTTAATATCCCTAATTACACTTTTCATGCAAAATCCTGCATGCAGAATTTCTCATTAAAAATGCATGCATGCAAACCCCGCATGCACAAGGTAAAAGTCTCGGAAATCTCTGCATGCTCCCACCACTGAAGCCATGCAGACTAGTAATGTGTTTTATATTAATGCCTACCCTATTGATATCCCTTCATGCTAAGCATAATCACATGAAGGATATCCCGAGATACAAATCTCAACATTAGCTATATAAAAACTCTCCAAGGATCAAAGCTACGGATCATTGATAATTTCATTCTTCTAGTAGTTTCACATTATATCATTGTTTTGTTGTGTATGTTTCCATTACTTGTGTATGCATGTGGTCGCCCTTGCAAAATGAAGAAATCCTAAAATTTGCTGTGAATTTTTTGCCCCAAAACATTGAATGGCCATAATATCATATAATTTATGATTTGGAATGTCTCAAAAAGAACTGTGAATTTTGATTCTGACATCTCTAGAAGAAAACATGTTAGCAAAAGATTCAGTACAAAACAAATATGTAACAGAAAATCAGACTCCAATATGGAACTATACATCTCATAGATATGAAAATATGCATTTTATTCCAAATTTTATAAAAATTTCAACCTCACAAACACACAATAGTTGACAAAGACCATTAAAATGAATTTTGGTCAGATCTTGTTATTTGCAAACTGAAAATATTGTTGTTCAGTGGTCAACTCTATTTGCTAAGGTTTCTACCAGTTGGTTTTCTCTCCTTGGCAATTGGTTCTCTCCCTTACATGGTTAGGCAGTCTCCTGGTTTCCCGTTGACTTTTTATTTACTACCGATTAGCTTCACTGTTCCCTTTTGGCTGAATCTTTCCGAGTCATAGGCAATCTGCTCTGCTCAGTCTCAGTAGACCTTATCAGCTTTCAGTTCATTGTTGATAACTTGATACTATGACGTTCAACTCCAAATTCTTATCTGTTGTAGCCCAAAATTGCCTCTTGTGCACAGTTTACAACCCCATTCCAAATCTCTAAATTGAATGAAAACCCTCCAAACTACATAAGAATTGCAAAACCCTAGTTGCAAAATTACCTTTGACTCTTGAGAGCATTGCCCGGCAGATTAAGACTACTGATTCTATGTGACAGATAGCGGAGATACCGCCGACTACTGCACAATTATTTAGATGTCTAAAATTATGAACCCTCTGCCTGTTTCTTTCGTTAATTTGAGCCAAGTCTGGACTCTGGAGTCCAATTATTAACCAGCCAAGGCCCAAATGGCATTCGCCTTAATCAGACCAATACAGCCTAAAAGAAGTATAGATTAAAGGGTACACAAGAATATCATGCCGGCTGGCAAACATCCATAAAAGGGCTCTATGAAAAGAAATAGCCCGAGCCCTTCGGAGCTTATTAGTAACACAGCTGGTAAGATTGGGTAAGGACAACAACAACCAGCATAATTCAAGGAACATTTCGCAGACATCGGCAGAAAACTTGAGGAAGTTGCAACAGATTTTTATAAACTATTATATTTAACCACATCAAGTAGACGCGAAAACATTGAGATGCCACTAGCTTTCTGCGTGTAACAGATATCAAATTAAGATGGATATGTGCTAATGACATAGCTATTAATGTCTGTCTGTGGAGTGTGGATGAAAAGAAGCAGAATCAATGCCTGGGAGTTCCAAGATTAAGTTGTAATTGAGCATCGAGATCACCATAGCGAACACCGTCAGGAGAAGCTCCGACCACCTGCCCGTACTCTTTGAAGTTAGCAGGCGTTGCATCAATCGCCTTCAAACTGATAATCTTTTTCTTCTTCTCCAGCTGCCGCCCACTTCCACTTCCATCCATTTCCATATGCCTCCGCGGCAACTTTAAGAACTTATACGATGTTTAATGCTAGAGAATACACGGGTATGTTGGACTGTGTATTACCCTCGCACATAAGGAGACGTCTTTGCTTCCAAATCCATCGCAGATAAGGAGTCGTCTTTGCTTCCAAATCCATTGCCAAATGGGCATTTTATTGCCATAGACAACTACATTAGGACTTACAAAAATGCGACGACAATGATGTGCAGATAAAGAAACTCAAAACCAACCTTGCAACTAGTGAAGGGAGTGGTGGTGAAAAAGGAGAAAAAACGTGCAACTAGGAAAAAAAAATCAGAGGTGGTGAAAAAGGAAAAAAATAATAATAAGTTATAACTATGTTGGATTGTTATAAAAAAAAATGTGACAGTGACGTGTGGATAAAGAAACTTAAAACTAGTGAAGATAAAGAAACTTAATTAAAACCAACCATGTAACTATTGAAGGTGAATTGAGGTGAAAAAGAAAAGTAAAAGATTAAGTTAGAGTTATATTTGATGATTAAAAATTTTGTTTTTGAATTTTAATTTATTTTAAAACATTTGAAATTACAATTGATCAAGAGAGATTATATAAAGAATAATAAAAATAATAATGAGAGAAATCTCAAATTTTATTTATTTTTTATTTTATTTTTAATTATAAAAGTTTATAATGATAAAGTCAAAAATAATTAGCATGTTGGTTAAAGCACAACTTTATGTAGCTTCTTTAAATATATTAAATAATTAAGGAATCTAAGGATATGTGTCATTTGAGAAGTTAGAGAGGCACATTGTTATGGGGCAACATGCCCCTTGGGATGGTTTCCCTCACAATTACATTACATCCTCCTTGTTTAGTTTTAGAAGTGTCCCCACTTTCTCAACTAAATGAGGGAAAGCCTTGAAAACATAATGGGAAACCCACTTCCCTTGAGTTAGCTAGATGTCCTTGGTGCCCAACAAGGTATGATTAATGTGGAATGTGCTTGGTTGAACAAGTGCAATTATCCAGCAATTTGTCTTCAGCAAGTGGTTGTTGAAAATTTAGAATAAATCGTATAGGATGAGTGAGCTAAAGTTCTTCCAACAAGGGAGGTTTATAGAGTGTTAAGTTACTTGCATTAATTGCATTATGAATACCAAGTTGGGAAGGTAAATCTAGCCAATAAGCATGACTTGCTAAATAATAGTATATAGACCATACTAGAGAGGCTTCAACTTATGATGGTGTTGGCCTTTAAAACGTTTGCTTATCCAATTGTAATGAAACCTAGTCCCCAATCTGAAAGTGCATGGTAGCTCGATGGCAATCCTAAAAGCCTTTATAATAGGCATGGGATGTTTGCAGTGTTGTGGTTGTGTTCTCATGAATTTGGGCCAACTTCTACACAATAAAGGAGGCACAATGTTACTCCTTCAATTGGTGGGAAGAGGAGGGAGGTGGAGATTGCTATGTAGTTCATATGGGGCAAGAGGTTGATACGCATAACACACCTCAAAGGGTGAGAGACTAGAAAAATTATTAACAAATCTATTGTAACTATGTTGTAGAACATGCGGGTAGGTGTCCCACTATTTATTGCAAGTATAATGTATGTAGAGGGCATTAACAAGGCAATGATTCACTACCTTAGTTTCCCCACAAGGCTAAGGGGTGAAAAGCAGTAGATAAATTAAGTTGGGAGCATAACAATTGCCACACAATTTTCAGAATTTGCTTAGAAAAAAAATTGTGATTAGAAATAATATTAAGAGGTAAGCTAGATTGAGGCCTGACACGCCTAAAAATTAAATATGAGTTTAACTAGCAAGTGAGGGACACCTTTTTTAACCCAACCTGGTGCGATATTGTGGGTGGTTGAAAATATTTGACCAAATCATGGGATACAAGGTTCTTTGAGCTCCCATTATCAAGAATGAGGGTAGATAACTGATCTTTGACTTGACAATTATGCAAAAAGAGGAGGTCATCAATGGGTAGGGATGGATCCCTAGCCATGAGAAGTAGTGAGGGATTCATAGAGGTAAGGTTGTCTAGTGAAATGGCCTATAGTTTTTTATGTTGCTGAGTAGAGGTAAGGGAGTTACAATAGGACTAGGTTGCCCATATGAAAAGAGGGTTTTGGTATCACCTTGTTGTTGATAGCTATGCACTCAGCAGTATGATGGGCACACGATGGGCATGTGTCATGTCAAACACCAACAACTAGCATGAGAGGGAAAGGATGGTGCATTAAGAGGTAGAGTTGACAATGAAAGGGTGGGGTTGAAATGGGACATGGTTAAGGGTTATGAGGCTGCATGGAATGGTTAAGAGTCAAATAAATAAGGCAAGAATGCATGATAATACTGAGGAACTCGAAGACACCAAAAAGAAATCTATCCAAAGAAGAAAAGGGTGCTCTAAGGGATCTGAAAAATAATAAAGAAATCATAATACTTAAAATAGAAAAAGGGAATGCAATAATGATCTTAAATGAAGAAGAAAACCACAAAAAATGATAGAGCATATCACCATGAGTGGAAGCTATAGAATCATGGATAAAGATCATATAAACAAAATCATGTGGGAAGTGGCAAAGGCAATTAAAAAATCTTCCTTGGATGAGTCAATAAAAAAAGGGGTTACACCCAATAATGTTATAATGTCAAGGATTTGTGATTCCCCCAAAGATGGTATTCCCTTGAGGCTGATAGTAAACACTGTCAAGTCTCCCACCTGTTTCCTTGCAAAATTCATGACAACTTTTTTTTCTTCCCTATGGAAACACATCCTCATTTGTGAAAGATTCATCGTCCTTTATTGAATGTATTGAAAATCAAGTTGTGAAGGAGGAGGACATTTTAGTCAAATTTTATATTGTGTCTCTATACACCAAGATACTTGTAAAAAATCCATTAAGGTCATAAAAAACATGGCGAACTTTGAAATTGTTTCAAGTTTACATATTTTAGTCATAAGTGTATGATATAACAACAAACTCATGGTGTTGCAATGGGCTCTCCATTATCTCTAGTGGTGGAAAATATTTACATGGAGCATTTTGAGATAAGGGACATCAATTCTTTTCCCCTCACCCTAAAGGACTAAAGGAGGTTCTTAGGTGACATATTCCTAACATGGAAGCATGGAAGAGAAAGGCTTGAATATTTCTTAACACATCTCAACAACCCCTCAAAGAACATCAAATTTACCATTGAAGTAGAGGAAGGAAACCAATTACCTTTCCTAGATGTGCTTCTCATGGAGAGATATGATGGAAGAATTGGGTATCAAATTCATAAAAAGAAAACACACATCAACAAATACCTACATGTAGATTCACATGACCCAACTTAGAAAGTTAGTCTTAACCACACTCTCACCACCGGAGCTACAAGAATATCTAACCCATACCACCTGAACAAGGAATTGAGCCACCCCATAAGAATCTTCTGGAAGAAAGGTTACCATAATACATCAACAAAGTAATCCATAAAGGGAAAAACAAAAGACACGCTCAGTGCACAATGGACATACCAAAAATCCCATTAGGCTTACATGAAAGGTACTATTGATAGGATTGTGAGGGTTCTAAAGAAACAAAATAGTATGGTATCCTTTACTCCACCTAACACCATTAGGAGTTCGGTTGACTAAGAAAAGGATTCCCTGAATCCCAAGTAGTGGAAATTTGTATGCATAATACCTTGCTCATGTGACATGATCTACATTGGTGAAACCAAAAGATCTCTACAAGTCTGGTTAAGAGAACATACCATGGACATATTGAAGGAAAAATCCCCCAAAACATCCTTGGCATAACACTCTCATAATACCTCTCACCACATTTATCTTGAAAATGCAAAATCCATTGTGATAGAGGAGCAATACACAAAATTGAGAAGCAAAACAATACTCTAGATAGGGATGATGGGATAAAACTTTGTAACACTTGGAATCCAATTATTCATGAGCTAGATAAGTTACCATTAGCCTTTTAATCATGATGGATAAATCATAATAAAGAGGTCGGCATTATCACGAAATTCACTCTCCTATATTTATGCTTCCTCTCTTTCAGCAATACAAAAGCATCTCAATCTCTACATTGTGATCCCTAGATGATGGACTCGCCTTGAAGTCTGATACATTGGGCAAAAAATTATTACTAAGCTTTCCACTCTCTATGCATTAATGACATGTAATATGGATAGTATGAACTCAATGGAATGAGGATGTTTATCATATTTCTTTCAAGAGGTGGGGTACAAAGGAATGCTTGGTCAAGAGTGGTATTCTCAAATAAAGCCACCTCATTTCTAAAAATTGACAATAACCTAGAACAAAAACTAATGATAAGTACCTATTCAAGATTGTTGATTTAAAGTTGAACTTAGATTGGGTGAATACTTGAATAAACTATTAAATGGTCTAACCAAGATAAACTATTGAATGCTCTAACCAAGATCTTTTTGTAACTATATTAGCAACGTCCCAAAATATTTTAGAGGTATTGAGGGGGGTAAAAATGAGTATGTAGGGCCTGATAAAATGCATCCCAAGTGGAAATATAGACATAAGTGGATCTCCATGCCAACGATGTGTAGATTTCAACATAGAGTTCTAAAGATTCATTGTGGGACTACCACTAACCTAAGGTTACACCATCCAATTGATACTTAGATATTTGCAAATTATATTCTTCGGACTTCTTTGGGTAAGTCTTGAAATAAGAAAGAATGCTACAAATCTAAGCATCCTACAATTTTCCTTACATTTGGATATCATATTTGCGTAGAGTAATGCAAGTGTCTAGTTGGAGTGTTGAAGTAGATTCCCTAAGCATGGGGCTTCGGTGAGTGCAAGTGCTAGATCTTGAATTGAGTTGGACTAAGAAGGGTTGGCATATTTGGAGTTGTGCTCTTTATGAGGAGTCATTGTATGCACACAAACATTTGGAAAAAAAAATCATTTCATTGGGGTGAGAGGCTAGACCTTAGAATTCCATAACAATAAAATTGTTGTGTGTTCTCGGTGAGCATTAAGCCAAAGGAACCAAATCACTTGCCAATGAGCATTGTTATGAGGGATAAGATCCCTAAAAGGACCATATGTAATACCCCTATTTTTTTCTTGGAATGTATTTAATCAAAATTATATAAATGATGTAAATATGCTAAGATGGAATTTGAATCCTAGTGCATAACTCAAGGCCAAGACCGTACTAGTGAATGACTAGGCATGTGTGATGTAAATATTTGAGTTTGGACCATATGGTTGGCTTGTTATGCTAACTCCGAATCTATGTAAATATTATCTTGCAAAAATAATAAATGGCAAGATATTTATAGTTGTGCTCTTTATGAGGAGGCATTGTATGCACACAAACATTTGAAAAAAAAATCATATCATTGGGGTGAGAGGCTGGACCTATAGAATTCCATAACAAGAAAATTGGTGTGTGTTCTCGGTGAGCATTAAGCCAAAGGAACCAAATCACTTTCCAATGAGCATTGTTGTGAGGGAGAAGATCCCTAAAAGGGCCATATGTAATACCCCTAGTTTTGACTTGGAATGTATTTAATCAAAAATATATAAATGATGTAAATATGCTAAGATGGAATCTGAATCCTAGTGCAGAGCTCAAGGCCAAGGCCCGACTAGTGAATGACTAGGCATGTGTGATGTAAATATTTGAGTTTGGACCATATGGTTGGTTTGTTATGCTAACTCCAAAACTATATAAATATGATGTTGCAAAAATTATAAAATGGTCCAAGATGACCATGTAAAGAGCATTAGAGGGGTTATGATTCCACTAGAGGGGAAGAGGTAAGGAGGCCTATGGGAGACTGAATCCTTTGCTTCCAAGTGTCAACCTTATAACTCATCCAAATTCTACCATGAGATTTAAATATGTCAATTATCTCATTTTGAATATTGAATCCAATCATTGAATGCATGTGTGAGGTTGGTGGGAAAACTCACCTCATGCAGTTATTGAAGCACGGGGTTGAATGCACTTTTGTGACGGTTCTATCAGTTGTCAAAAGTCCTTTATTCTAGGGTCATAAGCTCTATCAGTTATATTTTCAGCATCATCTCATCTTCTATGGAGTCAACACCCTTTCTATCATTCTCTTATACAAATCTACACTACGTAAAGCTCCCCATTAATGTTCATGACCATTACCAGACTGTGTGTAACCTAGAAATTTGAATTTAGATACAAAGCTATAGATTTCAAGGGAGAATAGATGGTTGTAGGTGATCACATAGGTTGGGAAAGCTAGGGACCCTTACCCCTTGAATTTTTCTACTCATAAATGTTTGAGAAGCCACAATTTAAGGCTACAATCATTCTCCAACAACAAATAGCAAGCTGGTATCCTCTATGCACAAACTGGAAGCACTTGGAAAGATGGATCGCTGAAGAGAATCATGGATCGATAAAGTGGATGCTTGATCCCATAACGTTGTTGTGTGGGGTAGGTATTGGGCCAAGAACGTGAGGGGTGAGTAAGATCCCTATATAGATTTGTGTGAGCATTTGGCTGAGCATAAAGAGCATAACATGTTGTGGGATGAGAGAGAGAATATTGTAGGTGTTTCCTTCGCCCTGGTGGCCTCATAGATAGACTTGGGGGTGGACTCTCAACAAAAAGAGTATATGTTGGATAGAATGCCTACAGTTGGGTGGAAAATCGCTCTTACATACCTAGTTACTTGGATCTTCTTTGTTTTAAAGATAAGTATTCTCTTGTATTTGAATATGAAATGTTTATAATTGATACATGTAATGATTATGCTTATATATGCATGTTGTGTGTTTGGATAGGGTTTATATCCACTATATTTTTTATTATGCATCTGCACTCACATTTTAATTGTTATGAATTCGTAAAATGGATATCGGGCAAACTTTTGAAGCTCGTAATTCGTTCATGTCCCCCTTTGTTGGTCGAATTGATGGAAGGGGACACGACACCATAGAATCCATAAACAAACTGCTTCAATTCCAAATGATGTAAATTACAACTTGCTATAAGAGATTATGTAGAGAATGGAAACGAAAATGAAGAGAAAAAACCCAAAACTTACTCATTTTCTTTCTTCTAGCAAAAATATTGTTAAAGAGCTTTACAATGATAATGTCAAATGTAAATGGCATACTACTTGGGGCACAACTCTATGTGGCTTATTTAAATACATAACTAATTAAGGAACACAGGGATATGTGCCCTTTGAGAAGCTAGAGAGGCACGTTGTTGTGAAGTAGAGCACTCCTTGAGATGCTCATCCTCATAGTATATCATGCCCATTTTAAAACAATCAAGATCATTGGAATACAAATAAATAGTAGAATAAAGATAAAAATTTTCCTTCCTGAAAAATAATCTCATAATAAAATGGATTTATCTACTTATTTAAGAACACAATCATCCATTGCTTACAAAATTTTCTTTGTATAATTTCTATGATTTATAGCATACCAACAATATTTGAGTGTGAATAAAGATTCAAATATGATTTGATAAGAAAGAAAAAAATGTAAACAAAAGTTCTAGTACAATCAAAATATGGAAGTAGACATCTTTTAAATACAAGAAAATGTAATTTTTAAATTCTAGAAAAATTAAAAATATACTTACCTTTCAAAAGTTTAAAGGAACATTAATTTTAAGCAACTTGAAACATATCTCAAATTCAAAACATGATATATGATATAAGAAGATAAAAATAGAGGTCAATAGGTATGTGTGACCTCATTGTAAGTATTTTTTAACGTTGATTAAGTAATGTGTGTGACTTCAACGTTCATTACATGAAACAATAGTTGCAAATTTGTTTGAAACGATTCATGTGCTTTTACGTGTCCAATTTTTACTTTGACTTATTTTGCAAAATCATCCTTGCTTATGTGATTTGAGTTTATATAATAAAAAACATATAGGCTTAAGATTCATGAATGTGGTCATTGTCTTATGATAATGAAGTTACATACAGTATAAGACTTGAGTTATCATTGGATATGATGTTATTCAAGTTAAGCTCTTATATTAATAACTAATGAAAAGTTGAATTGTTAAAAGTTAAACTATAGCATGAGCATTAGATATTATGGTTGAAATTTTACTCTTATCTTAACAATTAATTTTTAGTAGTAACACTTTGTTAATCTTTAAAAGTTCAAAATTGAAAATATATTTAATCATTTAGTCAACTTTATTGTATTTGAACTATGTCAAATATTCTTCAAATTCAAATTCCATGCAAAATTTCATACACAAAGTGCCAATACAGTCAAATCTTGCTTTTGTGATTTATAGTGAGTTGTCATTCCACACAATTTGTGAGAGACTAAATAACAACAACCTATCTGTCCACCATAACGCAACATTAAATCTCATCAAACACTTTAAACTTGATTTAAGTGATAGAAACTTATTAGTCTATGCATACAACCCTTCAAGAGAGAGTTGGCGTTAACCATATACATATACTACCATATACTAGTGTTCATAGAGTCTACTACATTTATTAGAACAATAATATCAAGGTTTCTCAGTCTACATATTAATTCCAAGGGAAGAAGATAATTCCTTGCATTTCCAACCCAAGTGTCAAACCCTAATATCATCTTTTCCATTTCATATTCTCCATGTTAGCTAATTCCCTATTAGAGGGAAGGATTGCACCATCACTTTCCACATTATAGATACATGGCAAATGATTTTACTAGAATTTTAATCCAATCTTCAAATGGAAATGGATCCAAATATTTTTGTAAAACTAATATGTGCCAAAGCCTTTCACTATTAAAGAGCCTCCATAGATTTTCTCTACTAGAGCCTTCGCAAAGTAATGAATATTTTTTCGTCCTTGACCACCTATTTCCTTAACCTTAACTATTCTCTTCTATATTACCAAAGATATTCCATACTTTTCCTCTTTTCTTGTACATAAAAGATTGAAAATATGTTTTCCTTCTCGTTCCAATGTGTGTGTGTGGTTGTACAACCATTAAAATTGACGTTTTTTTCTTGAGGAAAAAAAATGCAATTTTATTGATCCAACAAAATCACCATTTTTAGTGGTTGTACAACCATACATATCACGTACATATGAAGTGATAATATTCACATATTATAAAACTATTCAACAAGCAGTCAATCCAAGAAACTCTCTAATCTAAAAACTTCACATCACTTGTTGCTACATACATTTGATTTGTTTTATCAATAGAAATATTCATCCACATATAACCTATCATGTATGTACATATAGTCCATCATGTAGCCTAAACATGTTCTCTATCACTATCACGTTATTTTTGCAAGGGTTAAATTTACATTTTTTTGAAACCATGGACTAAACAATTAGTATCATTACTAGAGGAATCTTAAAATCAACCTCTAAATTGAAAAAGTGGTGTTACCATTAGTACCTTTGTTTTTCTTTTGGGTTTCTACTATTGCAACAAAAATATTAACAAGAACCCCCAAATCAAAAAATGAGTTACTTCTTTTTTTTTGGCCGGGGGGGTGCTTAAAATTGCAAATGTTTTGAAACCATGGTCCAAAAATCCAATACTATTATACAAAAATCATAAAATCAACCTTAGGGTTATTTATGACTGCAAGCAGCATATATTACATAATGGCATGATGTTATCATCTCATAATTTAAAAATGTATTTTAGTTATTTTAATAAAAAAACACAATACAAATTGCATTGAATTAAACACAAATTATTTAATAAAAATATTGTTGCATTGTCCATATTAAAATCAAATAAATTATTATATTATTCATAATCAAAATATAAATTAATCCAGGAAACATATAAACGATTTATAGATAAATTCAAACACTCCTTTACAGTTGCTATGCAAACACCATATTAATAGAAAATATATAAAATGTTTCATACAATTATTCAAACTAACTCATGGATTCTTACACACCATCAAAATCAACATTATATTCATATGAATGATTGGGTGAAGATGTAGACAATCCATATTCTTCTCTATTATCAATGAGTGCACCATCTCAGTCCTCGTGTATGCCTAACATTTCAAATGTTGTATTCCTTTTGGATCTACGATTTGGTTTAGAAGCTTCCCATCTTGAAACTATTTCTTCTCCCACCAGCCTATCGATAATCTATGTAGTCTTGGAGAGAAGAGTGCCTTTCTTTTTCAACTTGAAGTCATAAATAAGTATGTCAGCACCCTATAATTTTAAGATGTCATTGTGACAATGATTTATATTTTGACCCTTTATTTTTCTCTTTTTGCAAATATGTTTATTGACCACCATCCCATTGTAGCTCAATTGATATAACTTCCTCATTTTTTTTACCTTTATAACTTTTGCAATTCAGAATGGATAACCACATGGATGTTCTATAGCCAAAACTACAATCATGCAACCCCTCTAAATAGCTTGTACTAACCTCATGTATTAAAGTTCTTCCATGGCTTCAAGCATTGTACATGATCTTCTAAAACCAATATACATTTCCCTTTCCTCTACTTGAGAATACTCAATAACACCTTGAGGTTGATGTTGTTCAATAACATTTATTTCATCATGTTCATTTGACATATTTGGTGGCTAACTAAATGGAGTCTTTAGAAATATATCTCCATTTGCTGAGTTTGTAATTATGTCGGTTTGCTCAATGAATGAAAAAATTGGGCGTCGCTTTGCTTAATGAATGAAAAAATTGGGTGAAGTTTTTAATAAACTATTGAATGGTCTAACCAAGAGCTTGTTGTAACCATAGTCAATGTCCCAAAAGATTTTACATGTATCAATGTGGATAAAAATGTGTATGCAGGGCCTGACAAAATGCATCCCAAGTGGAAATATAGACATGAGTGGAGCTCCATGCCTACGATGTGTAGATTTAAACATAGAGTTCTAAAGATTCAATGTGGGACTACCACTAGGATAAGGTTACACCATCCAATAGATACTTAATTGTTTGAAGCTTATATTCTTCAGACGTATTTGGGCAAGCCTTGAAATAAGCAATCATGCTACAAATCTAAGAATCCTACACTTTTCCTTGCATTTGGCCATAATACTTGGGTAGAGTAATGCAAGTGTCTAGATAGAGTGTTGAGGTAGATTTCGTAAATTGTCTGCATGGGGCTTTAGTGAGTGCAAGTGTTAGATCTTGAATTGAGTTGGACTAAGTAGAGTTGACATTTTTGAAGTTGTGCTCTCTACGAGGAGGCATTGTATGCACACAAAGTTTAAAAAAACAATAATTTCATTGGGGGTGAGAGGATAGGCCTCTTAAATTCTAGAACAAAAAAATTGTTGTGTGTTCTTGGTGATCATTAATCAAAAGGAAAAAATCACTTGCCAATGAGCATTGTTGTGAGGGAGAAGATCCCTAAAAGAGCCATATGCAATACCCCTAATTTTGACTTGGAATGTATTTGATCAAAATTATGTAAATGATGTAAATATGCTAGTATGGATTCCTAGTGCGAAGATCAAGGCAAAGGCTTGACTAGTGAATGACTAGGCATGTGTGATGCGAATAATTGATTTTGGACTCTATGGTTGTCTTGTTATGCTAACTCAAAATCTATGTAAATATTATGTTGCAAAAATAATAAAATGGTTCAAGATGACTGTGTAAAGACCACTATAGGGGCTATGATTCCACCAAAGGGGAAGAGGAAAGGGGGCCTATGAGAGAATGAATCCTTTGCTTCCAAGTGTCAACCTTACAACTCATCCAAATTCTATCATGAGATTTAAAAAGGTTAATTACCTCCTTTTAACTATTAAATCCAATCATTGAATGCATATGTGAGGTTGGTGGGAAAAGTCACCTCATGCGATTATTGAAGCATGGGGTTGAATGCACTTTTGTGACAATTTTGTCAATTGTTAGGAGTCCTTTCTTCTATGCCATTCTATCATTCTCTCATGTAGATCTACCCTACATAGAGCTCCCCATTGATGTTCATGACCATTACTAGAATGTGCATAACCTAGAAATTTGAATTTAGAGATAGAGCTACATATTTCAAGGGAAAATAGATGGTTGTAGGTGAGCATGGAGGTTGGGAAAGCTAGAAACCCTTACCTATTGAGTTTTTCTACTCATATATGCTTCAAAAGCCTTAGATTAAGGATATAGGTGGTTGTCCAACATCAAATATCACATCGGTCTCCTTCTATGCACACACTAGGAGCATTTGGCAAGATGGATCACTTAAGAGAACCGTGGATCAATGAAGGGGATGTATGAGCCTAGAAGGGTATTGTGTGGGGCAGGTATTGTAGGGGCAAACATTGTGAGGGCCGAGCGAGATCCTTGTAGAGATCTATATGATCATTTGACTGAGCATAGAGTGCATAACGGGTTGTGGGATGAGAGAGAGAGAATCATATTGCTATTTCCTTCACCCGGATGACCTCATACCCCAGCTCGGGGTGGCCTCTTAGTAGAAAGAGTATATGTGGGACAAAGTGCCATTGGATGGGTGGAAATTCATTCTTACACAACAAGTTACTTGGATCTTCTTTGGTTTAAAGATAAGTATTCTCATGTATTTGAATATGCAATGTTTATAATTGATGTGTGTGATGATTATACTTGTATATACATGTTATGTGTGTGTTTATAGAGTTTATTTCCACTGTATGTTTTTATTATGCATTTGGACCCACATTTTAATTGTTATGAATTCGTAAAATGGATATGGGGTGAAATTTAGAAGCACGTAATTCGTTTATGTCCCAATCTGTTGGTCGAATTGACGGAAGGATACATGACACCATAGAATCTAGAAGCGATATGCTTTGATGCCAAATGATGTAAATTGAAACTTGTTATAAGAGATTACGTAGAGAATGGAAAAGACAATGAAGAGATCAAACCCAAAACTTATTCATTTTCTTTCTTCTAGCAAAAATCCTCTTAAAGAGACTTACAATGATAAAGTCAAATGTAACTAGCACACTACTTAGGGCACAACTCTATGTGCCTTATTTAATTACATAACTAATTAAGGAACCTAGGGATATGTGCCCTTTGAGAAGTTAGAGAGGCACATTGTTCTCCTTGAGATGATCATCCTCATAGTATATCATGCGCATTTTTAAAAACATTCAAGATCATTGGCATTTTAAAAAAAATAGAACAAAGATAATCTTTGCCTCTCTCAAAAAATAATCTCATCATAAAATGGATTTATCTACTTATTTAATAACCTAATCATCCATTGCTTACAATTACTTATTTGTATAATTTCCATAATCTATAGCAGAACAACAATATTCGAGTGTAAATACAGATTGAAATACGATTTATTAAGAAAAAAAATATGTAAAGAAAAAATCTAGTGCGATTAAAATATAGAAGTAGACATCTCATAAATACATGAAATGTAACACACCCTTTCTTACACTAAACTTAAAACACATTAATTTCATAAAAGCGTAAAGCTTATGTGCAATTTTCATAACAAGTGCATAATGAAAACATTTTTATGTATAGAAAATGCATAATAGATATAGCAATTAGCAAAAGCTTAAGACCCATGGATTCTTATAACAAATGCATAACAAATAAAAACATTTTAGTGGAAGCATATGTATTTCCATGTGCCTCATACTTAACACATACATAATTTGCACCATTTTAATACACATAATGGAATCTATTAATATACAATATATCAGACGAAAAATGGAATGCAACACTTCCAACTTTACCTTATAAATACATTCCTGAGAGTTGAGCCATTAGGATGAAAATTGTGTAGTTAAAACTGTTCAGTAAAACTTGCACAATAAGACCTTCACAGTAAAGACTTGTGCAGTAAAACATGTGTAGTAAGACTTAACTTAAAACCTGTGCAATAAAACTTGCGCAAGAAGATTTACCATAAGACCTGCACAGTAGGGTTCACATAAATGAAACAAAAACAATTATAATTATATACATAGTCCAACTTCAAGTTATGAAATTCCCATATTATTATGACAAGGGATGTCATATTCCAACATATTTATTTGAAGTAAGAACTACGCAGTTAGAATTGACTTAGGAATTGAGCAGTAGGGTTCACCTAAATTAATTAGGGTAACAATTACCAATTTTTCTATGTCATGGAATGTAATGGCAAATTCCTTACTAATCCAACCTATGGTAATTTACGACCAACCCTTAAGAATTCCAATTCTTATAACATAAAAATAATTACCACTTATTATTAGTCAATGGTATTGTAAAAGTGACAAACAACATCATGCAAATTAACGGTGAAGATAAAAACAATACTAAAATAACACAATAAACAAGGATGACACATACCATTTATTCTACTTTAAATAAACCAATTCAACCCATGGTTTTTAAATTCAACAACCATGGAATGCAATGCATAATAAGCAAGGCTTATCTCATGGTATTTGTAAAATAAACAAGCAAAACCAACCTGTGGTTTTCACAATAATACTACCACACAATGCAAGGCACTATTAACAAGCCCTAACACACGACAAATGTTTACAGTTTACCTATAAGTATAATTATATTTAACTCTTTAGAAACCATTTTCTCCTAATACAAGCATAAAACTTCTTTGAATAAATAATTCAAACATTCCAATTAACTCTTTAGGAATGATTTTCTTTCTGGTATATGGAAAATAAGAGTTAAGCACTTTGACATAATTGGAATAACATTATGTTTACAACCCAGTAAACTATCAGTTACTACAGGAAATTATTGTTCACGAAAAAACTCCATCAGTGCAAATAGAGATTGGTTCCCTAGTCCAAATGGTTTGTATCTAGAACAAAACATAACATAAATGTAAACATTTCCCTAGATTTATCAAAAAAATTGAATTTAAAGAATTCATACTTCTTTCTGAAGGTTGTCCTCGTTGGCTTGAAGCTTTTGCAATCCTACCGATGAAGAGATAACATGCAAAAGGTTCAAAGGAAACAAGAAATAAGGAGAAACACAATATAATATGATAGATATAAGCAATTGACCAAGGAGAACTATTGTAAATGAAATCACACATAATTTAAGGGAAATGAAGACAATAATGTATTAATATCAAAGAGGAAAGAATTACAACCATATAGAGCCTTGGTGTTGAAGATTCCTTCCAACATAGCCTTGCCTCAATAAACAAGATATCTAAGATCATATCTCTAGCCTAAATTCTCTAGCATTTAGTTGTTATCCTTCTAGATCCCCCTATCCCATGAGGGTAAGCTTGCATTTATAGTCCAAAATAGACGAGGAAGGGATGAGAGGATTAAGGGAGAAGGATGAGGTGGGATCCTACTAAGATGGGAGGTGAGTGATATCCACCTTAAATGGAAGGAATAAACCTCCACAAGGGTCTCCTTCAAGAGAATTCTCAAAACTTCTATTTTTTCCATTCGTACAGGAATTGACACACCCTATACACAAGCAAAGTGCATCGTCGACACACCCTATAGTAATTCAAAGTGTGTTAATGTGGGGTGACACATCTTGTTAGAGAGAAAAGGGCGTCACCCTCTCAAAATCATTTTTTTTTCAAAGGGAAAAGACCTCAGAACTCATATTCCAAAGAGTTTTGGCCAAGCACTTCAAGTATCAAGGCAAGGAAAAGGTTTACATGGTTCGTGATCATGGCGAGGATGAAAATTCTGTGTAACAAATTCCCCCCCAAAGTATGAAGCTAGAGTAACGGGATAGGTGAAATACTTTGATGGATAAAGGATAAAGGATCAAGGCAAGGAACCATTTGTTGGAAACCTGTTAACAACAAATGAGGACTTTCTTGCAGTACAATAATTTATCATCCCAATGACTCGCAGTATGGCTGCTAACCAATACATTGTAGATCCATGAAAGTACTGTAACGGGATATGACCACTAACATACAATGTGGATATGTACCTAAAATAGTTGTGGACAAATCATGGCGATGAAAATACAAAGTAGATCCATGATGAAATAATAACACAACCACGACCAATACAAACTGGATCTATGTGACAGTACATCAAAATATCTCAATCACAACCTGGGTAAAGTACACAATCCACAGGGTCTTCAACCCAAACTCACAACGATATGATTATATCCATGTGAATAAAGGAACCAAAGTCGAACATGAGAGAAACCACTTGATTACCGGTCAATAATGTAAACCATTAACAAGCATGAGGGAAATCATCAATGATGATAATCATCCCCAAGGTATCCTAGTACATTCCGATGAATGTGAATAGATGAGCTGCAGTCGAACATTCATGGAATCATTCGATCAGAGGTTAATGATGTAAACCTACTGTCGAAAGCGAGGAAACCCACCATTGAGGCATGTAGGCTCTAAGGTATCGACTAGTTTCTAGTCTAATCCTTGAAAGATGTGTTGATATCGACAGGAACATACTCGTCGAAGAAGGTCCATAATGTATCCCACATCATCAACACAAAAACGACACAGGAAATTGATGTAAGATGGTAGATCAAACGGATGTGAACTGACACAAAGGTGTAATGGTGAACACAAGAGATTATTACATGGACGATTGACACAATAGAAGGATTTATGACTGCAAAGGTTGATTCCAGCTAAAGAATTCCCTTGAACATGTAACGACACGACAAGTGACTTGGCATCATTGACTTAACAAGACATAGATCAAGACACAATAAAACAAATAAGGTATTCTTCAGATGACCCAAAGGAGTAAGATGACTCATGGAATTGGTATGACTCAAGGACAAGTTGATTACCCAACTATTTGAATAAGATACAAACATGTTACATGTTCAAGGGTGACTTTAAACTAACATTAATAAAGATTAATGATATTCCCTTAATTTTCCCATCATGATGGATGATTGCCTCTTTGTTTTTTAATGAGTTGGAAGAGGGTAACAAACACTCGATGTAGCTCATCATGGATGATTCCAATATCACATGTTTTATGAACCTGAGAAAGGATGGGTTCATTCCCAAAGGGCCTTTCAATGTGTAATTTTACGATTCCATTGAAAGAAAACTTGGTGGTTTTTCATGTTTAGGGAGTCTGAAAAGAATAAGAAGACTCTAGGGTGAACTTTTTCATAAATTTAGTCCCCAAGGTCCAAACAAGTATAAAATAATACCCAGGAGACATATTTTAGTTATGTTGAACTAGAGTATACATTTTTCGTAATTAGTCTAAACGATCCAAAAAAGGGATTAACTGTCACTAGATGGACGACCTTTCAACAAATTTTACAAGCGTGAAAGAAACTAGTTTGCTTGGCGATCTTTTCCTATGTAGAGAGTTTGAAAAGATCTTAAACACAACTCCAGGGGGTTCCTTTTTTGTAAAGGTTTTACAAGCCCGAAAAAAGCGATAAAAATGTATTCGACACCTTCTTACTTGGTTTTTAACGAGCATGACTATGGTATCAAAAGAAATCAAAATCTTTTTTTTTTTCTTTTCTTTTTTAAAATCTAGAGCATGAAAGGGTGATAAAGTAAGCTCAAACAACTTTTCATGTTTTAACCAAAGCATGAAAAAATGTAGAAAGTAAGCTCAACAGCATCTCACTATTTTTAACAAGCTCAAAGATCGATTGGAAGAATGTTGAGGGTATCTACTTCATTTTTTAATGCGATTGCAACAAGGAATGAACTAGCTCAGAATGTTGTTTCATGGTTTAGCGACCATGAAACTAAAAAGAAAGAATGCTCAAAATAAGTCCCGTTGACGAGTATTTTCCCAACATGATGTCCAATTAATGGTTGTTACTTGCCCCCAGTATAACTATCAAGTGGCTCAACTCCAACAAAATGTAAAAAGGTTAGAGACATGCCCCCCAAGCTTCGTTTCGTCTGCCTACTATTTTCTTCATCCAACTAACTCTGTGTTACTGCTAGGAAAAGGTTCACCAAAGACAAAAGAAGAAAGAGGATCAAGTGATAAAGGCAAATGAAATGAAGGTTTAAGTCCTAAAACGGATGGAAGACTTGAATCAATGGGAAACCTAGTACATTTTTAGACAAGCTTGAAATATAAGAGAACTATGCTTCCCATGGCCTATTTCATTTTTTCACAAGCTTGAAACAAAAAATAATTGTGCTTGAGGTATCCTATTTCATTTTTTAACGAGCTTGAAAGGGAATGAAACAATGGTCAAGGCCGGTTTTATTTTTTAATGAGCTTGAAACCAGAAATAAAACTCAAAGTTGATTTTATTTTTTAATGAGCTTGAAACTAGAAATAAATTATGCTCAAAAGATTAGTTCCTACCCAACATGATGTCCAAAGGTCGGTAATTTACCCCCTGCGTACATACGAAGCTAGAAGCTACCGACTTAACTTCAGTATGATGTATAAAGATTGGAGACATGCCCCCTAAGCTACCCCATATTGGGAAGAATTTATTAGTTTACTAATGACTTAACTCCGACATGATGTACAGAGTCAAGAGACATGGCCGACGAAGGGGGAGGAACCACTAGAACATGCATGGAATTTAGGGAAGTCTGGTGACTAGCAGTCATTCAATGATCAGGTGTAACAAAGGAAATATGATCAATGGTCACAATATTCCCATCATGGAGAAAATGAATCACTCTAAAGAGTGTGGAAACTACAACTTTCATGGCTTAAACATAATCTCTTCCAAGGAGCAGATTAAAATCTAAGGGACCTTGGACTACCATAACATAAATGCAAACAATTTTCCCTCCTAAGGTGATAGGTAAGTGAGGAAGGATCTCTAAAGGTGAAGGAGGTCTTCTATTGAAAGCCAATATATGATCGGTGGATGGTACAAGCTGAGGAGAACCTATAGCTTACCAAGTAGTTGAGGCAATATACTAACATAAGCCCCTTCATCAACAATAGTGTGAAGTATGTTCCTAGCAATAACTCATAAAAATATCTAGAAAGGAACACTCAAATGAAGACAATATTTTGTTAGATTACTCCAATCAAAGAAAATAACCTCAGTACTTGGAGAGGGTTATGTAGAAACAAACATAGTTTCCCCTTGCCTATAACAATCCAAACTTACTATGAAAACTTCAACAATTTTCATTTCACTCTCCAATGGAAGAGAGGAACGGGACAAATATTATGTCAAAGTGATTACTTCAATCTTAACACTCTCGAATGAAAAAGTGGAATTGGGTGGAGATGACATGGACTCGACCATTTTAACTTAAATATTCAAAGGAAGAGTGGGATGAACTACTTGTTATTCACTCTCTAAATAAAGAGTGGGATCAACCGAGGATGGAGTTGGATTGACCACTTTATCAACCAATGGGACACCAATGGACAACATACGGTAATGTTGGAAGTCATTTCCAAGGAATAGTAATATCTTGCAACAACTTTGAAGCTTCAACCATGTGGGGATAAAGACAAGTAAGGTGCATGTACTTACCTATCAATCAAGGATTTATGACTTTACCTATTTTACTCTCAACCATAGAGTCACTAGTTGATGGGGTATCATCAGTATGATAACCAGAGGCTAATGACATGGGTTGTTGGGAATCCTTAGACCACACTTCTAAAACTTGGGATAGACAAAGACAATCCTTAAGAAGGTGACCACCCTTACAAATCCTGAAAGGGAACTTATGCTTACAAGGTGTTTTTGTGAGTAGATCAATACTCTCAGCACTCTGAGGAGTAATTGGTTGAATTTTGATTTTTTGTTGGTTTTTCTTCTTCTTAATTTTCCTTTTCTTCTTCTTCTTATCCACCTAATTACTAGCATCAAAACTTTCGACAAGAGAAGAAGGAGAAATGGAAGAAGAAACATTTGGCGAAGAAGGTGAAAGATCAACATGATGTTGGTGGTTTTGTGATGGGGAATTAACATTCAAGAGATTGGGTGCATCTGGGATTACTGGATTGAATAGCCATATGGGTAATCCTATGGTCAATCCGAGAAGGTTCAAAGTGGCAATGAAGGGAGGGCCAACATTTCCAAATGAAGGAAAAAAAAAAGGCTCCCCTTGAGAAGGGGTCTCTTGGTTGGTAGTCCCAGAAGACGTAGCCATAGCTTTCTAACCAATCTACCTCTCTCTCTAAAAGTATCCTAACTACACACACAACAAGCACTACTGAATCTAAAAGCAACATGAAAACTTGTGATAGGTGGGATATACAATACAGATCCTCACATGAGTGTCAAGTTGTGCAACTTGCAATATACCGCAGGGTCCAATAGTAATGCGAAACAAGGAGGATTGGGACCATACCCTTGCATGTATACCCGACTACCTGGAAAGTACGTGTGTAGTATCTCCTCGAGTGTTGTTCTCAGTGTATTTATTCTACAAAATGAACAAAAGGTTACTTGTTCTCAGGATCCTAATGGTGACTCCCAATATAGGCAAGATACGTGGGAGCTCAAATTTGTAGTAGCGTTGACTAATGCACAACCGTTCGAGAGGGGCATTCCTATATACCATCAAGTACGTGAAAGTATCTTTATATATACCATAAATTATGTGAAAGACCTTTCTATATGACAACGAGTACGTGGAAGAACCACATAGTCCCCAGGATGTAGTGTAGACAAATGACGACAACTCCTACGTTTTAAGATGGTGGAACACGTCTCTAACCTAACACACAATCTTGCTAATTTTTTTTTATCCTGACTAGCGCTTGATTTTATATTTTTGTGCTTAAGTGGACAAGATGAGGTAAAGACTCGACTCATAAACCATGCAATGATGATGTGCAAGTGTTTTCTTTTTCTTTCAATACATGCCTTATTTAAGGAGAGAGGAAGATGTTATTTTCCCAAAATGCAGAAATTGGATAACATACATCCAAACTTGAAACTAGGATTTTTTTTCTTATCTTTCCAACAAAAGTGAAAAAACAAATCTCTAAAGGTAGGAAGAAAAAGATCAAATTAATGTTTCCAATCAAAGACTAAAACAAATATTCTTTACAGATTATGAACCTTTTTTTTAATAAAACTAAGATTTAACCAAAGAAAAATTTGCAATAAACTAAAACAAGAATAAATTATTTTTTGATTTTCAAGTATTTTTCAATCTAATAAAGAAGATCAAAGCAAAACTTTTTCTTTGAACTATTATGGAAACAAAATATCAACTTTCCTTTACTACAGATATCTAAGAAAACAATAACCCCAAGACATGAGACCTTAAAACAAACTCAACACATGCACACTAAAATGAATTGCAAATTTTTAAATTTTGATGAATACTATGCACATAAAAGAGTAAGAGGTTCAAGCAAAGAAACAAATGTAAAATTTAATGCAAGAAACATAAAATCTTCTTTCAATTCAAAGAGCATATAAGCCAAAGAGACTATAGAATATAGGATTCATTGGCCCCCGGCCATGAAGGGGAATTTAAAAAAAAAATGTAAGCTAAAAACACCCCCAACTATAGTATAGAATCAATCCAAAGATGGTTCTAGAATGACAGACAACTATTACAATTTAGTAACAAACCAAGGAACAAGGCACTAAAAGGTCTGAGCAAAAATCAAACTAAATTTCAATAGGGCGACGCAGGCTACAAATATACACAAAGCGTCTGAAACAGGGCAACGCACTTTAAAAAAGAGCAAAGTGTGGCGGTGACGCACTATGTCAAAAGGAAAAAAGTGGTAGGCTAATAGTGGTACTCAATATCCGATCGTAAAGTGCAGTGGTTGACCAAAATGTTGAAAAAATAAAGATTTGCAAGCAAATCAACAGACTTAAGGGTTTGAAAACTAAAGCAGATTACACAATGAAATCCAAACAGTCAGATCTACCAATTGGATGTGATCTACCAAGTGAAAATTAAACTAGATCTAATCAGATACAAAGAAAACAAGCATAATCATAAATTAAATAATTCGATCCTTGGGATGGTCGCCAATTTTGTTAATGGAAAAACTCAATCGACGCAGACAGAGATTGGTTCCCTAGACCAAATAGTTGGATCTAAAACAAAATAGAATAGAAATGCAAATATTTCCCTAGATTTATCAAATTCATTGAATGTAAATAATTCGTACTTGTTTATGAAGTTTTTCTTCGTTGGCTTGAATCTTTTGCAATCCTACCGACGAAGAGATAACCTACAAAAGGTTCATAGGACACAAGATAATATGATAGATCTAAGAAACTGACCAAGGAGAACTACTATAAATGAAATTACACATAATTTATGGGAAAGGAAGACATCAATATATTAATATCAAAGAGGAAATAATTACAACCATATAGAGCCTTGGTGTTGAAGATTCCTTCTAAGATAACCTTGCCTCAATAAACAAACAATCAAAGATCAGATCTCTGGCCTAATTTCTCCAGCATTTGGAAGCTATCCTTCTAGCCCCCCTATCACATGAGCGTAAGCTTGCATTTATACACCAAAATAGATGAGGTATGGATGATAGGATTAAGGGAGAAGAATGAAGTGGGATCCTACTAAGCTGGGAGGCGAGTGAGATCCACCCTAAATGGAAGGGATAAACTTCCACAAGGGTCTCCTTTAAGAGACTTCTCGAAACATCTCTTTTTTCCCTTTGTATAGGCACCAACTCACTCTATACACAAGAAAAGTGCATCGAAGATGCACCCTATGGTGATGCAAAGTGTGTCAATGGAGGGTGACACACCTTGTTAGAGAAAAAAGGGTGTCACCCTCTCAAAATAATTGTTTTTTAAAGGGAAAAGACCTCAAAACTCATCTTCCAAAGAGTTTTGGCTAAGCACTTCAGGGAGCAAGGCAAGGAAAATGTGTACATGGTTCGTGATCATGGTGAGGACGAAAATTTTGTGTAACAATTATAATGAAAATAATTATTTGCAATTAAACATTCGAGTCATAAAAATAACAAAACAAATAGTTTACTTCTCGCAATTATTAATTTTAACAAACATATTGTAGAATTAAACTTGTACCCATTCCATAAACCGAAATTTAACCAAGCAATGCTTGAATTCATACTTTAAATCCATAATTCAAAACTTAAAATAGGAAACCATGAAAATTGTTTTAATATTCATCAAATAAACAATATCGAGAAATGTAAACATCATTTCCATGAATTAAAAACTTATTTGCAAAAAGATTGAAATGGGAAACTAATTGTGTGTGAGGCACGCTCCACCCAACCGTAGTCTATTTTGCTCATTAATATCTCAACAAAATGCCATCGTCGACCTGAGACTCATGCATTCACCATAAAGACATCTCACCAATCCCATAATTTCTCAATATTAAACACTTGGCAATTAAAAAATGGCTTAAATCCAATTCCATGCCAATGAGTGCATTTCACCTCCTTGATTTACTTCTAACTCCACAACAATGAAACACATTATTTCCATATGTGCTCAAAATTCCAACAAGGAAACTAGCTACACCATTTTTCACTTCACTGGAATGTTCAAAGGCAAAATGGACAGAGTTTCAACATAAATTATCTAGCATTTTGGTTCACTGGTTTAGGGATTCATTTCAAATTTCATTCTAAGACAATTATTACCTCCCATGTTTGCTTAGACTCTCCATACACATGGATTCTCCCAGGATGAAGGAATGAATTTCCTTTTGCATGCATTAGTTTAATGCACAGAAAGATGGAACTATGTGGGTTTTATTAGAATTTGAATGCCATTTAGATCTTCAAGCAGAGAGTTATGATAATGTTGCAACAATTGAATGGAGAATGAACATACAAACTAAGCAAAACAAACCACACATGATACAAGTATTGCTTAGGAATTTACAGTATATTCATCATCATAATATATGGTGTTACAATAGTTTACATAGGTAGAATTCGAATGCATGAGTAATGAATTTGAATCCTCCAAGTGGATAAGACTATATCTAACTGAATATCTAACTCAAGGTCTCCCAATCAATATCGGAGTCCAAATAGACAACTCCCTGATGACCAATAACTCCAACAACCACTAGCAACTAGTTAACTCAGTGCAACTAAGTGTGGTAGGTAGGTAAAGCGCTCCTCCCCATGCAACCATGCATTAGTAGCGCTAGCCTGACTGACTATGAAGTAACTGAATGTAACTGGGGGCTAACTAAGACTAACTAGTGCTAACACCAACTGACTGAAGTAGGTTGGTGTCGAGACTCCCAGTGGCTCCTAAAATGTAGGGATTGGTCTAAGAGGCGCCCTAACTAATGCATGCACATGCAGTAAGTGGTAGTTAACCTCTAATAGTGTTCCCCACACTTCAATGACTGGTACATGTGTCCTAATTGGGCCAAGTGGACCCAATTGCACTAGTGGACCCATTTAATTAATTTAAGGTTCCTAAGTATTAAATTGAGCACATAGATCTCTGGACAAACACACAACTCACAATATAGATCACACAATTTACTCAGCTATTGAAGAATGAAACAATGCAAAAATGGCTTGCAGCTGTGAATGATTTTCATTAATCAAAGAGTAATTAGATAATAATTACAATGAAGTACAATGGCTTAAATAGCCACATGCAATTCGAATCCACATGAGGAAATTTGAATTGATTAGACTCTACTTGACTGTAGGTAACTAAGACCTTGTCTAAATCACTGTCGGAGGACTCAATAGTTAACTGACCTTGTCTAAACCATTACCGGAGTTCAACGGAGTTCTAAAACACAACTCAAGTGTCTACTTCAGTGTTGACCGAGGCTAACTGACTATGGTAGGTGAGAAATGCGCCTCTCCTGCATGAAACCATGCAAAACTAGTGCTAATTGAATGTAGAGGACTAGAACTAAATGTAACTGACTCATAACTCAGCTTGACTAGTGACTAATTGAACTCAACTAATGAAGGTTGGTATTGGCACTCCCAGTGGCTCCTAAATTGTAGGAATTGATCTAGGAGGCTCCTAAACGGATGCATGCAAGTGCAATCAGTGGCAGTAGGCCTCAATTAGTGTTCCCCACACTTTATTAACTAGAACATGTGCCCCAATTAGGCCAAGTGGACCCAATGGTGCTAGTGACTAAAAATAGATTGGATGGACTCCCGATTTAGACATGACTCCTAATTTAGACATATGACCAAATTGGACAAGGGAGGATTAATAATCCTAACACCCCCCTTGAATGCTAACTTGGACAATCTGTGGGCCCTGGTAACTAAGACCATATGTCACCCATTACATCAAGTAAAGTAAAGTAACTGCTCAATACAAGGAGCTGGGGAAAAAACCACATGGGAAAAAAGCCCCCCCTCTAATTAAGCAGGTAGAATCGGGATCAATCTGGTTCTTCTGTGCACAAGTATCCCGGGTCCTAGCATGTGAACCTCTCCAGCATTATGTATGGAGGAATCTTCCTCTTTGGAAGAAGAATGATATGCTCAACTAAATCAGAAATATAGACAGTTGCCGGATGAAGACTGGACCCATGTAGAGCAACTGAAGTCAACTGATAAGTGAGAAAAGGTTCTTGAGGATTCAGATCATGTGAGGAACACTCAAGAAACTGATATGTTGTAGCCATGAACAGCAAATCATGAGTGGTAAAATCAGCCCCAAGTGTTAGGAGCAAGTGTTCAGGTGGATGCAGAATGTCTTCCTCTTTACTAGTTCTGTGAGCAGATGAGCATGTGATCAATGGTAGAGAAGCACTGGGATTGTGGAGAGTGAATGCTTGAGCTCCATAGTCTGATATAGCTTCAAAAACATATAATTATTTATAAAATAAAATATCAGCAACCTCATAAGAGGAAACTAACACCAAATCCCCAGCAGCAGTTTTGAAGAGAAATTGCGATACTTGATTTTTCACACCGGAATTGGTGAGAGCAGCTACAAACATGACTGAAAGCTCTTTGATTTTAAAATATGAACCAAATAATATCATACCAGAAAGTAAATCAGATCTAAATAGGTTCACAACAGATCCAAAACTGTGAAATCAAATCAAATCCCTAGCAGTAGTTTTGTAGGAGACTTGTGGTACTTGTTTCTTCACACCGTTGATGAGAACAGCTACAAGCAGTACTGAAAGATTATGAATTTGAAATATTAAACCAAGAAATATTAGATCAGATATAAATAATATCATATCAGATCCAATAAGGTTCATATAAGATCCAAGAGTATGGTCCACCGAGATGTTAGATCCACAATTTTCTTCTTCTTCAAAATTCTGAATTTTGGTGCATGCAATCCTGCAGGAATTTGCTAGAAGATCTAGATCATGGGGAGTGAATGGATCACTATGGTAATATGATATTTCTTCCAAAATATCCAAGGTATTACATATTTGCACACCGACAGCAACATTAGAGAGAGAAAAATCAAATTTCTCTTCACTTTCGGAAGCAATTACTGGCAAATTTTGCACAGAATTCAAAGGAAAATCACTAGAGGAGGACTTTGCTTCTTTTTTATTTTGAAAAAATTCAGCATAGAGAGTAGAGGCTGAGAATTTTGGATCAGGAACTCTTATGTTGTTGGATGTGCTCTCCAAAGTCCTATTATGATCCTCATCAATCTTTCCAAAGGTTCTGTCCAATCTTGTCAAGAGTTCCTTTGGGTCTTCAATAGATCTATTGAGGTAGTGAAAGCTAGGAGAAAGAGCCAGTGTCATTGTTCCAAAAGTTGCATCACATTCATTCAGCCAATCATTCTCACTAAAACACTCTTCATCGAGTCCAATAGACACCCCATAGAGACCTCGTCTCGTCAAAGATGCAATCATCTTCTTCTTGCATTCTGAATAGTTTGTGAATAGGGTGAGAAGAGGAACTGATGAATCCATTCGAATTTGTACCTGCAATTACACAAAAAGACAAAGTAAGGTCGGACAACCTACACATTTCAGGTTTTCATCACACCCAACATAATTGATCAAGCAAGATTGATCAACAATTCCTTAACTTGGGGTATTAAGAGGTAAACCTTCTGCTTCTGGTGCAGAGCTGGAAGGAGCAAAAAATGATCCAGTAGGAGATCTGAGGAGGAGAAGTGCCTTGTCCGCTGAGAATCTGACACCATATTAAATTAAGCACATAGATGTGTGGACAAACACACAACTCACAAGATAGATCACACAATTTACTCACTTATTGAAGAATCAAACAGTGCAAAAATGGCTTGCAGCTGTGAATGCTTTTCATTAATCAAAGAGTAATTAGATAATAATTACAATGAAGTACAATGGCTTAAATAGCCACATGCAATTCGAATCCACATGAGGAAATTTGAATTGATTAGACTCTACTTGACTGTAGGTAACTAAGACCTTGTCTAAATAACTGTCGGAGGACTCAATAGTTAACTGACCTTGTCTAAACCATTACCGGAGTTCAACAGGGTTCTAAAACACAACTCAAGTGTCTACTTTAGTGTTGACTGAGGCTAACTGACTGTGGTAGGTGAGAAATGTGCCTCTCCTGCATGCAACCATGCAAACCTAGCACTAACTGAATGTAGAGGACTAGAACTGAATGTAACTGACTCCTAACTCAGCTTGACTAGTCACTAACTAAACAATTACTGATGAAGGTTAGTATTGGCACTCCCAGTGGCTCCTAAATTGTAGGAATTTATCTAGGAGGCTCCTAAAATGATGCATGCAAGTGCAATCAGTGGCAGTAGGCCTCAATTAGTGTTCCCCACACTTTATTAACTAGAACATGTGCCCCAATTAGGCCAAGTGGACACAATGGTGCTAGTGACTAAAAATAGACTAGATGGACTCCTGATTTAGACATGACTCCTGATTTAGACATATGACCAAATTGGACAAGGGAGGATTAATAATCCTAACACTAAGTTAGGCAATAATTAATCTAATAGACATTTGACCAAGGGAGGATTAATTGTTCTCCCATGAGCCACCTTTTCTCCCTCCTTCCTTAAAACTAGACACTATCTTTAATCCCACTCAGATCAAAATTATTATTTTAAAATATTTTTAAGTCAATAAAATGGATTAAGACTTAACCAAGGATTAGGGTACTTTTCAAGGGTCTTAAGGATATAAAGGGGTCAAAACATAATCCCCCCCAGGACACTTTAACCCCCTTACCACCTTTGGTGAATACATGAGTCCTTGATCTCTTCAATGTACCACCTCAGCACAACCAGTTGTGGATTTTAATATTAATGATTGCAAAAATATAATATGTTCATCCATGCAAGCATTCATAAACCATAGTTATATATGTCCACCATCAAATTAGGGGTTTCAAACCAGGGGTGTTACAAAACATGCATTTTTTAAATTTTAGAAAAAGTAAAAATATACTTACTATTCAAAAGTTTAAAGTAACATTCATTATAAGAAACCTGAAACAAATCTCAAATTAAAACATAATATATGATATAACAAGATAAAAATAGAGTTCAACAAGAGTACATTAGCTCATTGTAAGTATTTTTTAATGTTGATTAAGTAATTATATGACTTCAACGTTCATCACATGAAACAAACAGTTACAAATTTGTTTGAAATGATTCATATGCTTTATGTGTCCATTTTTTTTTCTTTGTCTTACTTTGCAAAATCATTCTTGCTTATGTGATTTGAGTTTATATAAAAAACATATAGGGTTAAGATTCATGAATGCCATCATTATCTTATGATGGTGAAGTTACATATAGTATAAGACTTGATCTATCATTGGATACGATGTTATTCAAGTTCTTCTCTTATATTACTAATTATTGAAAAATTGACTTGCTAAGGTTAAACTATAACATGAGCATTAGATATTATAGCTGAAATTTTATTCTTATCTTAACAATTAAATTTTAGTAGTAACATTTTGTTAATATTTAAAAATTTAAAAATTGTAAATATATTTAAGCATTTAGTCAATTTTATTGTATTTGTACTATGTCTAATATTCGTTGAATTTCGAATTCCATGCAAATTTCGATACATATTGCCAATACAATCACATCTTGCTACTATGACTTATAATGAGTTGTCATTCCACACAATTTGTGACTGACTAAATAATAACAACTTATGTGTCCACCATAATACAATATTAAATCTCATCAAACACTTTGAACTCGAGTTAAGTGTCAAAAACTTATTAATATCTGCATACATCTCTTCAATAGAGGGTTGACCTTAACCATAGACATATAGTACCATATACTAGTGTTCATAGTGTCTATTGCATTTGTTGGAACAATAATGTCAAGGTTTCTCAGTTTAAATATTAATTCATGTGGAAGAAGATAATTCCTTGCATTATCAACCCAATAGTCAAACCCTAATATCATCTATTTTCCATTGCTTATTCTCCTTGTTGGCTAATTCCCTATTAGAGGGAAGGATTGTACCATCACTTTCCACATTATAAATGCATGGAAAATGATTATACTAGAACTATGATCCAATCTTCAAATGGAAATGGATCCAAATATTATTGTAAAACTACATTTTGCCAAATCCTTTCAATTAAAGAACCTCCAAAGAATTTTTGCTACTAAATCCCTAGCAAAGTAATGAATATTTTTAGTTCCCATCCATCTATTTCCATAAGCTTAACTATTCTTTTCTATTTTACCTAATCCATTCCATATTTTTTCTTTCTTCCTATACATAAAAAGTGAAAATATGTTTTCGTTATTTTCCACTACGCCTATATATATGTGTGTGTGTGGGTGGGTGGTTGTACAACCACTAAAAACGACAATTTTTTTCTTGAGGAAAATTAAAAATTTGCAATTTGATTGATTCAACAAAATCACCATTTTTAGTGGTTGTACAACATACAAATCAAGTACATATGAAGTGATAACATTCACATATCATAAAACTATTTAATAAGCAAGCAATCCAACAAGCCCTCTAATCTAAAAACTTTACATCACTAGTTGCTACATACATTTGTTATGTTTTATCATAGAGATATTCACCCACATATAAGTTATCATGTATGTACATATAGTCTATCATGTATCCTATCTAGAAAAAACATATTCTCTATCACTATCACAAAAAAGATGAACATATTATACAACTTGACAAGAACTTTATACTCAAAATGAGAACTCTGGCCATCAAAACTCATATTTTTATATTAGAAACACTAAAAATGATGCCCAAATAAAAAATTGTTTCTACCAGTAATTTTTTTTTGTGCGTGAAGGGGTGGGGAGGTTAAAACATCACCATGACTTAAAGAACCCATAATGTTTCTAACAACAACCTTAAAATCAACCCTTCAATTGAAAAGCAATGTTATCGGTAACACAATATTTTGCATAATTTTTTTTTCAAGGCTTAAAATTTCATGAACTTGTTTGAAACCATAGATTTAACAACTGATATCATTTCTAGAAACATCTTAAAATCAATATCTAATTCGAGAAGTAGTGCTACCATTAGAACCTTTTTTTCTAGTCTTAAAATTGCAACATTTTTGAAACCATGGCCCGAAATAACTGCTACTGTTGCAAACAAAATAATTAAAATCACCCTCAAAATTGAAAATTAATGCTATTTGCAACATAATTATTTTTAGAAGGGTTAAATTTACAATATTAAATTTACAATTTTTTTGAAACCATGGACTTAACAATCAGTATCATTGGTAGAGAAATATTAAAATCAACCTCTAAATTGAAAATTAGTGCTACCATTAGTACCTTCATATTTCTTTCTGGTTTAACATTTCAACAGTTTTGAAACCATGGCTTTAACAACTTCTACTATTGCAACCAAAATATAAAAGCGGGGCAGGGGGGGGGGGGGGGGGGGGGGTTAAAAACACCACTAGGACTTAAAGAACCCATACTGTTTCTAACAACAACCTTAGAATCAACCCTTGAATTGAAAAACAATGTTACTTGTAGCACAATATTTTGCACAATTTTTTTTTCAAGGATTAAAATTTCAACTTGTTTGAAACCACAAATTTAACAACCAATATCATTTCTAGAAACATATTAAAATCAACCTCTAATTCGAGAAGTAGTGTTACCATTATAAACTTTTTTTTCTAGTCTTAAAATTGTAACATTCTTGAAACCATGGCCTTAATAGCTGCTACTGTTGCAAGCAAAATCATTAAAATCACCTTCAAAATTAAAAAAACTAATGCTACTTGCAACATAATTATTTTTACAAGGGTTAAATTTACAATTTTTTTGAAACCATGGACTTAACAATCAATATCATTGCTAGAGAAATATTAAAATCAACCTCTAAATTGAAAAATAGTGCTACCATTAGTACCTTTATTTTTCTTTCTGGTTTAATATTTCAATAGTTTTGAAACCGTGGCTTTAACAACTTCTAGTATTGCAACCAAAATATTAAAAAGGACCCCCAAATCGAAAGAATGCGTTCCCTTTTTTTGTGTGGGAAGGATTAAAATTGCAAATGTTTTGAAACCACGATCCAAAAAGCCAATTCTATTGTACAAAAATCTTATATTCAATCTTAGGGTTATTTATGACCGTGAGCACCATATATTACATAATGGAATGATGGTATCACCTCATAATTTAACAATGTATTTTATTTATTTTAATAAAAAACACAATAGAAATGGCATTGAATCAAACAAAAAGTATTTAATAAAAATATTGTTTGATTGTCCATATTCAAGTCGAATAAATTATGATATTATTCATAATCAAAATATATATTAATCCAAAAAGCTTTTAAATGATTCATATATAAATTCTTTAGAGTTGCTATACACACATCATATTAACAAAAAATATATAAAATGTTTCATGCAATTATTCAAACTAACTCATGGATTATGACACCATCAGAATCAACATTATGTTCATATGAATGATTGGATGAATAGGTAGATGATCCATATTCTTCTCTATTATCAATGAGTGCACCATATGAGTCCTCATGTATTCCTAAGATTTCATATGTTGTAATCCTTCTAGATCTACAACTTGGTTTAGTAGACTCCCATATTTCAACTATTTCTTCTGCTAGCAGCCTCTTGATAATCTATGTAGTCTTGGAGTGAAGATGAGTGCCTTTCTCTATCAACTAGAATTCATAAATAAGTATATCAAAATCCTCTAATTTTAATATGTCAATGTGACAATGCTTTATATTTTTACCTTTTTTCCCCTTTCTGCAATTATGTTTCTTGATTACCATTCCAATGTACCTCGACTGATATAACTTCTTCATTTTTGTTATTGAAGTTCATAAATTTTGCAGTCCAGATTGGATAACCACATGGATCTTTTGTATCCAAAACTACAATCATGCAACCCTTATTGATAACTTGTAATGACCTCATGTAATTGTCTTCCATAGATTCACTCGTTGCACATGATCTTCTAGACCTAATATACATTTCTCTTTCCTCTGCTTGAGAAGACTCAATATCACCTTGAGGTTGATGTTGTTCAAGAACATTTATTTCATCATGTTAATTTGACGTACTTTGAGGCCAAATAAATGGAGTCTTCAAAAATATATCTCCATTTGTTGAGTTTAGATTTATGACGCTTTGCTCAATGCAAAAAGACTTCCACCAAATGGAATCAACAACATCAAAGTGCTCATATGCATCTTTGATGGAATTTTTTTTATTTCTTCCATGCATTTATAAGAATACACATCTATATTATGTTAGTATGAATTATGAATCTTAGTAATTGATTGCAATAACAATAATTTGGAAGCATACATGTCATGCTTTGGGATGAATTTCAAAAATGCTAAACCTGATGACGACCGTCATTCTGCACTAGTTGAGTATTGATCGACATGAAATTAAGGCTAGAATATAGTGTCATTATGTTGTTCAATGCACTTTTATTCACCATCATGTGATCCCTGAATTAAGTCTTTGCATGTTAATAGTTTCTTCCAATGTGTTAAAAAAGCTCTAGACTATATGCTTTTCTAATAGTTTCAATTAATGAGGGTAGGCTCCCAACATTCTTACTCCTTAATTTTAGTGAAAAACAACTAAACATTTCATCAATATGGTCATGTGTATTCCCAATAAGAAGGAAACCAAGTTTTACTTTTTGAAAATTTCTCAATTCTTAATGCATGTTTACATAACCAAACACAATCTATTTTTTGTTTTCCCTGAAGGTGTTGTCCAATTGCAAATATAGAACTTGAGGAAGAATATTAGTCCAATTAGTAAGCACATAGTGAATTATGGTGATGGTTAGATTTGAATCATTATGAATATTTGCAGCTGTAAAGTAAACCCTTGGAGGCATTCAACCATTAAAAACCATACAACCAACCAAGTGAGATTGAATACTATTTTCCTCCTTTAAATTCTTTGATGTACAGACGGAATGTGGAAAAAGTGGGTTTTTTTCCTGATCCATGACACCAATTATTAAACCCATATATTTATGTAGAGAATCATAACACTTCTTGCGATGTTTGTACAACTTATGTCGTTTATTTAATTATTGATTGTGATGTCTTAGAAGTGATTTGATAATGGAACCTACAAATAACAAAAAATGAAAACCCCCATCTTTGACCTCTTAGGAATGTAGACATTGTTGAACTATTTCTTCAATATTCTTGTAAGGTATGCATATATTATGTAATTTCCATTTCCTTCGGTACCTTCAACATATTTTTTGTATAAGTTGTAGATTTATTTCCTTGTGAAATTATCTTGATTGTGTATTATATCTATATTTGGCATACTCTCTCATTACTCGGAAAATAAGTCATGCATCCATGACATTGCGGTGTTTATTAATCGCCCATTGTCTCGTCCATGAAGTGTTTCAGAATAAAGCATAGGATCCTTTTCTATTCTTGTTTGGATTCTTGATAGATGAATATTACCAATTGAGTGAATTCTTTTGAATGACTTTCTACTAAGCAAAATATTTCCAATGGAATAATCATAACCTGTCCTTGTACATATCATGCACCCCATTATATATGATTTTTTAAATATTTTTGTTCATTGACAAGTATGCATTCCTTTTCTCTAGGCATAATTGTAGTGTATACCATTCAAACAATTATTTTGGAAACAATAGCTAGAAATCAAATCAGTAATAGAACTTGGACTTATGAGAAATTCTTTCCTAGACCTTGTATAATTGGAATGTTTTGGATTGATATAAAAAGGTCTATTCCTACTCCTAGTCCCACTAATAGCGGCACTACTTCTTTGGACTCCCTCCATTATGTTTATGGGAATATCAACATCCTCATTAGTTGGAAATTTCTCATCACAAGGAGGAATATCATCATCCTCATCGAAAACCTCATCATTAGTAAGAACACCAAACTCAGTCGGAAAATGATTATCCTCATCACCAATTTCGTTGGGGCCACTATGAAGTTATTCACTTGGAGGATAAATCAACATAATCATTAACATTATTCGTTCCACTAAATTCTCCACATGAGGGAAAGTCCTCGTCAACATTATCATCATTGATACCTTTAAAATACAGACTTAGATGAAAATGATTATCATCATTATAGGTCCATTCATCATCACCAAAATCATCATCGGTGCCTTTAAAATCCTCTCTTGGAGGAAAATCCTCACCATACCCATAAATGTATTTATAATGTCCACTTGGAACATAGTCTTCATCATCATCATTCATGCCTTTAAAATCCTCACTTGGAAGAATTTCTTCCTCTTCTTCATTTGCGCCTTTAAAATCACCACTTGGAGGAAAATCTTCATCTTCTTCATCGATGGCTTTGAAATCCCCACTTAGAGGAAAACCTACACCATCTTCATCTATAACTTTCAATTCTCCACTTAAATTGTAATCAAAATAATCACTTGGAGAAATATTAATGATATACCATTAAGTTGTTAAGAATAATGATCACCATCGCATTCTTCTCGTTCATCGGTGGTTCCTTCAAAACATTTAAAATTAGAAAGTTCTTCATCAACATGCTTAATCATATTTCTTACATTACAATCAATATCCTCAATAGATGAAAAATGCAACTCTTCATTGACATTGGAGGCATTTCCATAATATTCACCAATGTCACAAGAAGAAGTACACGAACAAGATGATGGTGCTTCAAAAATGGAATTTACTTCTTCATTAGATGAACCCATGTCTTCTCACCAATAAATAGAATTGTAACCCCAACGATCTTAGTAACTAGGAGAATGAAAATTTTCCTCACTTATCACCAAAAACTAGAATGGAGCAACTGTCCACTCCCCTAGTAATCTTATAGTTAAGAGAATGAATTTTTCCCTCCAATTTTTTGTCCAAATTTAATTAAATTTTTTAGTAGTTTTTGTAGATTAAATTGTCTATGTGTTTTGAATACGATAACACAATTGAAACTATACAACTATTAAAATAACATGAAGTTTTAATTATGCTTTTTTTTATGTATTAAGTAATTACATTTTTTGGATTTTTATTATCCCATATTCATAAAACTAATAGTTTTAAACCTAATATATGCTATATGAAAACTCTTATTTTGTATTTTCAACTGCTATTCACTTTTGGAGGGCATCCATATAATATTTTGGAGCAATATACGAGGGATTTTTTTCTAGTGTTGGAAATGTTAGTTTTTTTTTTCTTTTCAATTTTTAGTATTTTTTCATAGTTTTGTTTTTATATTTTCATTATTTTATATTTTACTTTTTTTTTTAAGATGGGGAGGGAGGGGATATCAAGTGAACATGACCCTAGTCACATCGTAGGGAAGGGAGGGGGTTCCCAAGAGAGCACAAACCAACTTCTAACAAAGGAGAGGGAGAGGGTGCCCTTGTGGTGAAGGGAGTGTTGGGATGGGCACTCCCTTGGGAATCCATGGGGAAACCCCCTCCCTCCCCTCCAATGGGGGTGCACCCATAATCGAGCCTTCCCCCCATGGGAACCCAAGGGAGTGCCTAGGTGTTAATGCCTAAATGTTAGGCACATTCCACCCTATGGTGTGACATATTACACTAGTCTTAATGTCGGTTTTGTTCTATTAGTGGTAATATTTATTAGTATTATTAATTTAGTTGTGACAGAGGGGGTCTATTAGTTGTAATTGTACCTCTTTGTCTCCTATATATAGCAAGGAGACATTTTCATTTGAATCATGTCATCTTGTCTTGTCTTATGTACTTAGTACATTGTAAAAGGAGGTTTCCCCCTCAAAGAGGCTTGCTATTCCTCTCAGTTATTAATTATTAAGGCATGCATTCCTTTCTTTAGGTCTATTTCTCTTATTTTTATGCTTTTTGGGGGAATTTATTGCATAACATTTGGTATCAGAGCTCTTTCCTTAGGACTGGTTTCTTCAAAATGAGTCATCTTGGTTTTGCTATAAATTTTTTCTACAAGGTTTTAGATAGAGAGAATCAAAACCCATCTCGAAAAACAACTGAAATATATGTTTTCCAATTTTTAGATCTTGAGACATTACATGTTTGGAGATATTTTCCTTGGAAGCTAGGGTTTTTTACTAGTCCAAAAACTAGTCTAAAACAAGTGTTATGTGGAAAAGGGTTATATTTGGGGCATGTGATACCCAAATTGAGTGAGACATGTTGCATCATAAATAAGATGGACCATATTATTTGTGGTATGGTTTTCAGCCTCATAACCAAAATATTGGACACGTGGAAGACCATACAAGTTGGATCTTTTTGAGAGACTAAAAATAAGAAGTTATGGGAGATTTGCAATAAATTTTTATTGGAACATCAAAATTAGGTCATACCTACAACATTAGAAAGAGGACACATCACGATACAAAATTTCAAAGTTTTAGACCCAAAATATCCCAAATTTTATATTTACATTGGTTCCAAGTCATCCATAAAACAATCTTCCAATCAGGGTTTGAAAAAGGTATGCCAATTTCAATTTGAATAATTTCGAGTGGAAGGATCTATTTGTGGTGAAACCTAGGGCATGATATCTATTTATATTGTTCAAAATTCCACCAAAAATCACACTTAACTCAAACCACCAGAGGATCCATCCTCGACGTGCGATGAAAGGGAAGACCTATATTTTCTAGTGTCCCAATTGAAAGATATGATTAAAGGGTTTGTGAAAAAAGTTGATTTAGTTAATTTAGAGGTGAAGTAGATGGATAATATGAAATTTTATGCGAGAACAACTTATTTACTTAATTTAGAGGAGAAGTTGATGGAAAATATGAAAAATATTTCTAATTTCATACAAAATTCAAGGGATACTCCCCATACAAGTGATGATGTGTTCCAGAATAATCAGGAGGATAAATATAATGTCCATGTTGAGAAACATTCCATGAATAAGAATATTCCAAGAGGAAATGATTCTAGTAATTTAAGTCATGAGGGATGGTCACCAAGAGGTACCAAACTTCCCAAGATTAACATGAGAAAGTTTGATGGAAATGATCCAATAACATGGATATTTCAGATAGAGCAATTCTTTTATCTACACCAGGTTCCAACTTTGAAAAAGTTAACTATTGCATCATTATATTTAGATCCTGATCAATTTGCATGGTACCAATGGATTTGTGACCGTAAAAAGGACTCTATTATATATTGGTCCATATTTACATAAGAATTGATTGCAAATTATGGGGATATTAATAACAACACCTTCTTTATCTAATTGGTAAATCTCAGGAAAAAAGGTCCAGTTACAGAGCACATCAAGTTGTTTCAAAAGATAAGTCTGAGAATGAAGAATATTTTGGAAGATAATTTGTTGGATCTCTTTATTGGAACCTTGAAGGATAAAATTCAACATGAGGTGCATCTATTTGAACCACCATCCTTGGATAAGGTTTTCATGATGTCAAGTAAAGTTGAAAGTAAAAATATGATGATGGGTACTAGAAATACCACTTCCAACATATACAGAGAGAATGACATTCCTTCTTCTTACCCACCTCAGAGCCCGAAACCTTAACAATTGGAGGAAAAAAGAGAAAAAGTTCTTTGCTTTAACTGTGACAACAAGAATATTAAGGGACATAAGTGTGGACAAAATAAACTATTCTACATAGATTGTGAAGGGGAAGAATAAAAAGAACATGAACCATCAGAAGACAACGAAATAGAAGTGATTAATCCCACCATATCTTGTCATGCATGGGATGGAATTAGCACTCCTCAAACTCTCAATATCAAAGGATATATCAAAAATAAAAGAAAAAAGGTAACAATATTTATTGATTCTAATAGTACTCATATTTTCATTCACTACAAACTAGCCAAAGATCTCAATTGCTTTGTATATCCAACACCAGAATTTCAAGTAATGATTGCAGATAGAGGAAATATCAATTGTTCATGGAAATTCCATAATATCAATCTTAGTACGTGGGAATATGTATTGAATAGTCCATTTTTTTCTATCCTAATGGGTGGTGTTGATGTTGTCTTAGGGGTTCAATGGTTATAATCATTGAAAACAATGGATTTTAATTTTTAAAAGCTTTTCATGTGAAATTTTCCCGGGAAAAAAAGAATTTTAGTTAAAGGGTATCACAGGGAAACCAATCAAGTTGATAAGCTCTAATGGTATGAGAAAATTGTTAAAAAAAGGACAATAAAGTGCAATTGCACAAGTATGCTCACTATATATTCAAACCTCTAAGGCTCTTATTCCCCAAATATCCAATGGGTCCTTAATAAGCATTCCAAGGCACTTGAAGATATTCCAAAAAGTCTTCCACTTGTTCTAGATTTGGACTATGCTATTCACTTAATTCCAGGAAGTGTTCCCTCTAACAACAAACCTTAGAGATACCCCTATGGCCAGAAGAATGAAATGGAGCACATGGTTGAAGAAATGTTAGAAGTTGGAATAATTAGGCCTACCCAATGTTCCTACTATGCACCAGTGATAATTGTACACAAGAAGTATGGCTCATATTACACAATTAATTCTCACCCCTTTAATGCAAGTACAATAGATGCTTCCTTCAACAAAACAATGGAGAAGTTACATGGAAACCCAAAGATGATCCTAAGCAATATAGATCCATTTTTCATTGGAAAATGTTGGACTAAATTATCTTCTTGTTTTGGCACCTAGTTGGCTCCATGTTTATCTTATCGTCCTCAATTTGATGAGAAACTAAGATACTGAACAAATGTTTGGGAGTCTATCTTCATTTCTTTGTAGATGATAAACAAACACAGTGGGTGAAATGGTTGTACAACACTTCTTTCCATACATAATCAAACATGTATCCATTTATGGAACTTTATGGGTACCAACCTCCATCTATCAAATCTCTCTTAAAAGGAAAATATATAGTTCAAACAATGGTAGATCCCATAGATCACTAGCAAGAAGTTCTTCAAATATAGAAGATGTCAAAAAATAGGATGAAACAATAGGATGATCAACGTCATAGTAAAAGGAATTTTGAAGAAGGAAAATCATATGGGAACCTGAACAAATCATTGAAACAAGGACCAAACAACTACAAAATCAAGCTATTACCGAGTTATTCTTAAAGTGGAAGAACTTACTAGTTAGATATTCGACATGGCAAGAGGAGTCCTTCATACACATGCATTCACAACTAACCAAGCGTTGAGGACAGTGCTTATCAAAGGGTAGGGACATGTTAATCCCTAAATGTTGGGCACATTTTGTTGAATTTTAATTGAAATACATTGAGTTTTGATCTTTAATCTTTAATTGTGTAAAAAGCACTTGAAATCAATGAACCATTCATACACATAATCATTCACACATAACACGGGATGTAGCCTCGGGAAAACCGTCAAAACAACGAGGATGAAAAACCCATCAAATATTCTCTGTATAATCATGATAGATATTAGAGAATGTCTTTTACAATTGCAGATTACTCTCAGAACCCTCGGTGCAAGATACGAGAGAATCAAAACACCCTAGGTGTTATCACTGAACAATAGAGAAGAGAGATCAACCAGATAATCTTTTCAATGTATCCAACACATAAGTAACACTCCAAATTCAATCTCATGCAAGATGTAGCAAATAACTGCATGAGAATTAGGATTTCATGCAAATTATAGTGAATGCTTTCTTAAGAGAATAGCTTTGCTCTCGGTTTCTTCAATTCTAAATAACGCAATGCACAATTCCTTTCATCTTTGACATTATATTCATTCTCTACTGACTTCATGATGAACTCGCCTTCTAAATGACTACTAGACCACTTATTTAGGATGCTACATCAAGTGTCGTAACTCAAGTGTTATCTTTTTAACTTAAGTGTTGTCTTTTAGTTTAACTTAAGTGTTGTCTTTTAGTTTAACTAAAGTGTCATCATGCAAAATAATTTAGTTAACTAGTTATTCTTTATTATCGCTTTAGTTAACTCTTCTTAACTGAAATCATGTTGATTGATTTACTAAAGTGACCAATGTGAGTTCTTCTTTAATTAACCGAGGAATGCATTGTTAATGTCACTAAAGCTTAACAACCTTAATCAACTGAAGTCATTCTCATGACAAATTTGAATTCTCTTTGTTCTTAATGCATATTAACTTTATCTCTTATCTTATCTGCATGGTCCATATGTGCTAACTTTAATTTATCTATAATATCAAATTATACTAAGAAGATTTGTCCAATGCTTTAATCATATTATATTACTCTCATTCTAAGTGGTCATATGCTAAAGTAATTAACTCTAGATGTGGCCATTCTTTAGAGGATACTTAATAGATTATCCATCTCAAGTGACCATGGTTAGTAATACATCACACAGCATTAATGCTTTGACATGCAAAGAATCACCTCTACCCATGAGGTCCACCTCAACACATGAGGATTCAACTTGACACACAAGTCCTTAGACTTGTCCAACAATACTATACAACATCATCACTCTGACAAATCAAATCATTCATCTCAACACATGAGGATTAACCTTTACACATTAGGCTTAGTCATTCTTGAGTCCAACCAAGAATTTTATTCCAAGTTCTTGAGTTAAACTTAGGATCCCTACCTCAACACATGGGGCCCAATCCTGACATGCAAGATTGGCTTGGAGAATGACTCGTGATGTTGCAACTTTAACACCCACTCTTAGTGAGGGAGGCATTTTCTACCATGCCAAGTTTGACTCAAAAGTACATATACTTTGTCACTGACAGATGCTTAGTCAACATATCTTCAATATGTTCATCACTAGTGATGTACTAAAGTCTTACTACACTTCTCTAGACCATGAATCTGATGAAGTGATACTTCATCTCAATGTGTTTCGACTTGTCATGAAACATAGGGTTTTATGACAGCTTAGTATAGCTCTGATTTTACCAAAGAAAATAATCGTAGTCTCAATCTTCTCCCTGAACGACCCAACAAGTAGCTTCCTAATCCACACTGCTTCTCAGAAGGTAGTATTAGCCGTAATATGCTTTTCTTATGTAGTACTAGCTGCAATATACTTTACTTTGGTAGTACTAGCTGCAATATACTTTGATTCTATAGCACTAGCAGCAATATACTTTGGTTATGTAGTACTAGCCGCAATACTTTGCTAATCCTGGGGTAAAACAATATCTGAATGTACTCTTTCAGTCCATAATACTACCACCCCAATTGGAGTTGGCATAACCAAATAAATTTATCTCATCACTGGAGGAATATCTAAGTCCATAAGCAATAGTACCTCAAAGGTATCTAAGCAATTGACTCAAGATACTAACAACATAACATTTATTAGGTCTACTATGTATCAAGTAAATTAAGGAACCTGTTAGCACTCCAGGAAACTACCTAGGGTTATAAGCTAGGTATGCCTGGTAACTTAAGAATTCAATGTTTTTTGTGTTTTTTGTAAGGGGTGGATCAATGGGATGACTCAATCCGAGTATAGCATTCAGACATTCAGCATGGTAAACAAATAAAACAGTGCTCTCAAGAGTTGATTAATCAGCAAATACTTTAAAAATGGATGAAGAAAAGGAATGTAACTAAACCAGTACAGAGTAGGGCTCAAGAGACATTCAAGAAACTAACATCAGGCTATGAGCTAAACAATAGAAAATAAACCATTCAAAGCTAGATAACATAGATAATAGTGAAAGGAAAATGGAAAGCTGACACCAAAGCTGAAAGAAACCTGTGATCTGTATTAGCATAAAGAAAGCTGAGTACAATAGCAGACTACTACATCCAAAATCGAAACCTTTCAAGTCTGAGTTCTTAGGCTTTTAAAGCCTTTACAAACAGTTTTCAGATCCTAAAAGTATGGATCTGTTGAGTTAACTAAAACATTTAACTGACAGTAAATGCAAAAAGATAGGGACTGATCCCCAAAATCAAGGAAATGATGATATGAAGATCTCTTTTCAAAGCTCGGTGGTTTGTGAAGAGCAGCTGGCCTCCCAAGGCTCGGTGGTTGGAGTTTGGTGCACGATAAACTTGAGATTAATGATGTGGCAGTCGACTTATAGAGCTGTTCCTCAAAACAAGGTTTGAAACTTAGCCAAAAGTGCCCAACTGATTCAAAACTCGCTCAAAACCCTTGAGATATTGATAAAATACTTTATGATCCATTCATTCTGATTGGATTTCTGCTAGTTCAGCGAACAAAACTGAGATCTGGGCGAAATTAGAGAAAATTGGCAAAAACAGGCTTTCGGCAGCTAACTCTTCTGTTGATTTCGTGTCTTAGCCACCGAAAGTCAGTCCTTTCGGTAGCTAATGAGCTTTGTGAGGCTCGCCTAAGCTGCTGAAAGCTGAAAAACTGTCCAAAATTTTATGAGACCAAAACGATGCTTTCCTGCAAGCCCGTGATCAGTCCCTAGGACTTCTTTGAAGCTGCTCCCTTTGATCTAGTCCATCTTTTAGTCTGTCTTTGCTGAGCTTCCATAGGTGTTACCTCCTCAGGAATCGTGGCCACCTCAGCCAACGCGTCTAGACCAGATGGTGGTGCTTCTGTAGCTACTGGTTGTACTTCTGTCCCCTTCAATTCTTTCAACTTTAACCTGAGCGTCCTGAGATTGCGGTAGAGCTTGGAATTCTCTTTTATTAGCATCATGTTCCTCTCGACTGTTTTCTTGAGTCTTTCGATGATCTCTTGGCTCCGATCATGCAGTGCCATATTCCTTCTGATCAGCTCTGCGTTGTGCAACTTAACCTGCTTCTCACTATGTCTTGCATGGGAAAGTTCCTGTAGCAGCCTATTGATTTTATTGGTCTCTGGTGTGGAGGGTTCGGGACCTGGTACATCAGTCAAGGGAGGGTCTTGACTTTTCTCTCTTTCCATGGGCTGCTCTGTTCCTTGTTTTTCCTCATCTCCAGATTCAGATCCTGAGTAGGGGAGGTTTAGTGGATTTTTCCCTTGAGGAGTCCCTTCAGCTTGTTCAAATACCAGCTTTCTCTTTGCCCTTTTCCTCTTGCTTGATGAGGAAGGGGATTCCATTTGGGGAGAGATGGCTCTCCTCTTTCTCTTGCTGGTTTTGGGAGTGCTGCTCTTCTCGCCCTTACCCTGTTCGACTGCCTTTTCACTGGCAACCTCTGTGGGGAACTCATGCCAAAACAAAAAATAATTCCATTCCACACTTCTCTTCTTCAAAAGCTCTTTGATTATCAATGTTATGAG
>LPNX010599877.1:605034-713090 GCA_001517045.1 Pseudotsuga menziesii
ACAAGTGATCACTTATGATATCGTCCAGCTCGTGTGAAATTATGAAGCGATCAGCTTGCGAATAACTCTCAGATGGAAGTATGCATCATGAGCTTCTGTGTAACCCTGTGCAGTCAGGGATGAAATGATGTGGGTGCTTCATGACTTGCTTTCGACAGCTTATCAAACACTAAACCTCATGATGGTCATATGAGATGCGTTCCAATCTTCTTTTCGGCGGCAAAAAACAGGCTCGCTTGATGTGAAGTCGAGTACGGACACGAGCTTTTTATTTTTCTGATGAGATCGTTTTCGGCAGCTAACATAATTCTAGTTAACCCTCTTAGCTGCCGAAACTGAGCCTTTTCGGCAGCTAACTGGCCTCTACCAAACCGAGTTAGCTACCGAAACCTGTTTTTTTTAAATATTGAAGCCAAGACTCAAATGAATAAATTTTTTGACTTAGCACTAAGAACGAGGACTTCCTTATTGACTCTAAAAAATTTTAAAATAAATTTGGACTCAAACCTATCAACTAAAATAATAAAAAACTGACTGGTTATTTTAGGAGATAACAGAACCATTAAGTTGTCAATACTTGGTAGCATCCACCGGATCCAATCGAGAATTTGACTCATGTAGTTTCATCAAATTTGAAACTATTGGAGTAGTCATGGATTTTTAATCCATCAAACCAGACCTTCATAAGACATCAACAATGTACTTCCATTGAGAAAGGAATATCTCATCTTTCCTTTTCCAAACCTCAAGACCAAGAAAGTAGTGCATAAGACCCAAGTCTTTCATTTCAAACTTAGAAGTGACCTCCCTCTTACAACAAGCTATCATATGTTACTCTTAGTAAGGAACAAGTCATCAACATAGAGAACCAATATCAAAGGTTGTTTCTTCATAATCTTGAAGTACATGTTAGGGTCAACTTTGCTCTTAGAGAAGCCCAATATCTGAAGATAGTTGTCAATCCTTGAATAACAAGCCCTCAAGGCTTGCTTAGGCCCATACAAGTCTTTCTTTAGTTTGAAAACATGGGTCTGCTTCCTATGAACTATAAACCCCTTAGTTTGTTGTATGTAAACCTATCCCTCAACCTCACCATTGACGAAGGTAGTCTTCACATCTATCTAGTGAATATTCCATTGTAGAACAGAGGCAAGTGAAATAATAGCTTGAATAGTGGTGTACTTGGCCTCAAGAGCGAATTTTTCATCATAATCTATGCCTCTTTTCCTCGTGAAAAAAATATACCTTTATACTTTTTAATACTGCCATCAACACATGCTTGATGTTATAAAACCATCTGGAAGTTACCATGGACTTCCCTTCCAATTTAGGAATAAATTACCAAACATATATCTTTATAATAGATTTGTATTCCTCTACCATTGCATCTTTCCATACTTTTTGCTTAGCAGCTTCTTCATAAGTGGAAGGTTCTAACTAACTGACGTGACTCATTTGTGCAACATACCTTGAATATTTATCAGGTTTCTTTCGCTCTTTGGATGAGCTCAATGGTTCTCCATGCTTTTAAGCCCTTTGTAGAATGTCTCAACACCATGTAGATCTCCTCTTATCAGGAGGTTCATCAAGTGTTCTTTCAACAAATTCTACTGGTTCTTCAGGAACTAGCGAACTTGAGGACTCTTCTGGATTCTCCCTCTCAGCCTATGAAAGAGGAGAACAAGAATCTGGATCCTCCATCATTATCCTATTTGTTATAGCTGATTTTACCCCACATGGTTGACCACATATTTATTTCCTTCCCTGTCCCTCTGCAGACTCTTTAGACCCCATGGACTGATATTATACTTTGATGTTTCCAAGTTCATCCCGAAAAACCCCTATTTATTGTTGTACGCGACTTTTAATCCCATACTCGCGTGTACACGCGAATTTTGACCTCAACCCGCATACATCAGGATGTGTGCATAAATCCAAATACTTTTGGAGTTTTCCTTCATATGAGTCCGAACCAATTGACTCTTGGCCTTCCATATGCCTTGATATTGCTCAGATTTGAGCCTTCATTACCCATTTGGAGTGCTATATAAGGAACCCCTTGGATACATTGAAGAAGGAGGAATTGAAGAGCAAGGAAACTGTGAAGGAAACTATAGCCCATTGTTGCCACTATTTGCATATACTTGAGTTTGCATCCCTTTGTCCCTTTGGAGCACTTTGTGTTCTTCCCAAGATTGCCTTTGCTTGTGAGCTTGCTATCAAGAGATGGAGGATTGAGGTGGTGGAGGCCCAGGTAGAGGATGCGGTTTATCCAGTTCGTAGACGTGCTGACAAAGGTTGTCACTTGTATAATCTCTGATTTAATTAATAGAAATATCTTTTCCTGTCCAATAATGTGCATTTATATGAGTATTGAATCCATGGATATGTTTAATTGCTTATACATTGTTGATTATATATGCTAGAGTAGATATAACACCATATTATATAGCATGCTTGTCTTGTTTGCTATTGTTGAGAGCAAATTGTTAGCGCAAGCGGGATTGGAAAAAGCTCAACGGGGATCTACTTCAACCGTCCATAATAAGGTATGATTCGAGGTCCCTTAGTATTATATCTTTGGTTTCTCTTACATTTTGGGAAGGGATTGATTTCTTGTGTCTAGCTGTCTATTGTGGTACACCCCAAGCCATAGGAAGTTTCTCTCCGTAACATAATTCTATTAGCAAGCTCACAAGCAAAGGCAATCTTGGGAAGAACACAAAGTGATCCAAAGTGACAAAGGGATGCAAACTCAAGTATATGCAAACTATGGCAACAATGGACTATAGTTTCCTTTCTCTTCAATTCCTCCTTCAATGTATCCAAGGGGTTCCTTATATAGCACTCCAAATGGGTAATGGAGGATCAAATACGAGCGATCTCAAGGCATATGGAAGGCCAAGAGTCAAGGGGTTCGGACTCATATGAAGGAAAACTCTAAAAGTATTTGGATTTATGCACACATCCCGATGTAGGAGGGTTTGAGGTCAAAAGTTGCGTGTACACGTGAGTATGGGATTAAAAGTCGTGTACAACAATAAACAAGGGTTTTTAGGGATGAACTTGGAAACATCAAAGTATAATATCAGTCCATGGGGTTTAAAGAGTCCGCAGAGGGACAGGGAAGGCCATAAATATGTGATCAACCAGGTGTGGTAAAACCAACTATAACAGATGCCCCCTAATGTGTGAGGTCAGAGGGGTAACATGATGGTCGAAATACATTATAAAATCCATCCCAGAAGTGGAGTGATGAAGAACCAGGTGGAAGAACCATCCATCCATCAATATAGTACAATAATCAATCTCTGCATATGACTACAAATACATATAGCAGTCCCGGATACATAAGAGTACAATGGCCATGAATAGGCATGATATACAAAATGTGACATGTCTGGTCATCGCCATGTACAATATATAATAGATCAGAATCTTCCTGATGAAGATATACAATGGATCAAGATCTCCATAGAAGCTGAAGATATACAATGGATCAAGATCTCCATAATGGCTGAAGATATCTGTCATACACTGGAATCAAATCACGAGCGCTGAAATCTCATGAACACTGGCATGATCAAGGAGGTAGCATATGTGGAATGCCACCAAGATGGAAGGTCTTCTACACAAACTACTATGAGTACATGTCCTACTATGTGAATAGAGGGGTCAAGGTCGAACATAGTAGTCCATCATCTGATTACCGGTCATTGATGTATACTGTTAACAGATGTGAGATCACCCATCGATAATGAAAATGGGAATCAAGGTACTAGAGTGCAATCTAACAAGTGTGAATAGATGTGTTGAGGTTGAACACTTGGAATAATCCATCGATTAGGGGACATTGATATATTCCCAAAAATGTTGATGGCAAGAGAACCTACCACTAATGACTGTAAGTCTCAAGGCACTCAAATGACTCTAGAATCCTATCCTAGAATAAGTGATCTGAAGTCAATGGGATGGAATCCACTGGAAGGAGGGCATTAAGGCATCCCCCATCAACCAACACAAGGTACTCAGCAACGTTGTATAATTTGGAAGAACTCAAACAAGATGTGCACGAACCAGTAACAATACCGAGAATTTTCGACATGCAAAGTCAATACAATTGAGGAATGGCCGACTTAGGCTTCAAATTCCTTCGAACAAGACCATAAAGGAAAATGGTGACTGAAGGTAGGCAACATGGACTCGATATGCAAACTGGGAAATCTCTGTGACACACGAGGAATCAACAGAGGATCCGTAGGGACTGGAAGCTTAACCAGTCGATGGAGATAAGCTCAGAGTAACAAGTACAACTCCTAAAGTTAAACTAATAACCCAACCAACGGATGTGATATACAATGCTATGTTCAAATGTGACACGACTCGACTGCTGCCAAAGATAACATCTTTTCCTGTCTGAATTTTTGGTTTTTTTATTTTTATTTTGGACTTTTTCAGATATTTTGAAAAGCTTGAAAAAGAATAAAAGTGCTTTATAGTTACAAATCTAGGAGGAGACGAGTGTCATGGGAGAAAGCAAACTAGTTCCAAGCAGCATGACATACCTATGCTCAATGGAAGGAAGTATGTGCAAGATAACGCCACTCGGGGGGAGGTCCCCTCTTGGTAAAAAATGGGGAATCAAGCTGCAAAATATATGTAAAAAGGCTCTACTTGGATAGACATGAGACAAGTTCAGGCTATATGGATGATAATCAAAGTCAGGAAGTCGACATAAGGCTCAATAAGGAAAGCAAAACTCATGATAATGCAATTTCAACTTGACATATACAAGGGAGTCCTGGGGGAATGGCCAGCATAAAGTTCAAGAGGAGCATGAGGCTCTTGCTAAAAAACATGGTGGTACTATACAAAGGACTCCCACACCCTAAAGGAGAAATGTCAGCATGGGCACCAAATGCAATATAGGATCTAACTAGGGTACCCATGTATGGGAAATCTCTACGATTCACATAATGTCACTTCTAAAAGCATCAAGAAGGTTCTGTGACAAAATGGAATGGGTTCGTACCTAGGGTTAAGATGAAACTGTCATAAGGCTATGCAAAATGCAAGCAGATGTGAAATCCTAACCTATATTCTAGTTTAGACATAATACCTGAAATAGGCACGAACAGGTCGAAGACCTCGGAGAGAGTGTACAAAAAAACTGGACCCTACTTGACAATAATATTAGTCCAAAATAGATGGAAACAATCAGTAAAGAGTCCAAACTATAGGATATAGGGAGGATTGATCAAGACAACAACATTCAAAGGAAACAATGCGGTGGAGGATGGGACATAAGAAGGAATGTAAGGTGTAGACCCAACGTTCACGTATCCACTACCACCCCCGTGAGGGTGACCACTGGTGTAAAGACAGAGCGAAGGGAATAAAAATCCCCCACGAATGGAGTAGAGGATGGAATATGACCATTCCCATATCCATGAGCATGGTAAGGGTCTGTGATGCCCCCAAGTATGACACTAGGGTCTCTACTAGGACCAAGGACGAGTGACAGGATACCAAGCATGCTAAAAATAAAAGGATCCAAACTCAAGAGAGCATAAATATACTCAAGTAACTGCGTTCCCAAAGGCCAACTAGTGCACAAAGAGCACACTCCTAAGAAAATATACAACCAAAATGAAAGCAAGCCAAGGGGAGGATAAGTGAGCTCCCAAATGCAGCAGGTATGTCTCGCCTAGGAGAGGCTCGAGACTCCCATACACTACAAGCGAAGGTATGTAACCAATTATAGTGGCCCTCAGCTTCAAAGCGTAAAGCGACTATGTTGTCCAACCCCTACTTGGCCAGGACACCTACAGAATAACCTCTACAAGTACCCCCTGCGATACCTAGGTAAGGAAACTAAGGTCACTCCAGTACAACCAATGTTCAGGCGGACAGTTGCAGGCTGGATCAACCGTATGGGCAGGGTGGCAAAGCCCGAAACTATCAAAAGAGTCCCCAGATACGAATACGATCCTAGAAATATCTCTGGCACTCACAAAAGTGACAAAGGGCTATCCCAATCACAATCGTGCACATTGCCTCATGCGTGCCTTGTGCTTAACTCCTGTGTAAGAGGAGCCTCCTAAGAAACACTAATTATACCAAGGATTTCTCACTCTCACTTGGACAAACACCTAATTGTTTGTTTTTAGTAGTCTTGGAGAATTGACCCACAATGAACTATTCCAAGACCCTAAAACCTAATCTTGTTTGTGAACCCTATAAGAGAAAAATGTGTAGTTCATTTTATTAAAGCGTTGATTTTAGTTGGTTGTGATTACTCAAAGGGAATTGGCCATGCAACAAATGAAATTATGACAACTCAACAGTGAAATAAATATGCACACCTAACAAGCAATGCCAAGTGCAATGTGTAGAATGAAGAACAGGGTATGCCACTACATGAGGTGCAAAAATATTCATTCCTTTCAAAATGTCAATGCAATATTTCCTATATGAAAGCCTAAATACAACTCTCATCCAAGCAATCCAATGCAAGTACCTCCTCAAATCCATATCTAAGATGCAACTAAGAGTGCAACTATTTTTTATTTTTCAATATAAAAGAATGAAAAATGCAATAAAAGTCTTTTAAAACTCCCGGTCTCTGCAGCAAGTATAAAACACAAGCCCAACAAGAAACCGAGACAAAAAGAGTAATGCACTAATGGAAAAACAAAAAGATAAATGACTAAAATTACTTTCAAAGAAAAATCAATGAAAAAGCGGTGTCTGGTCACGAAAGAAGCATTCAATAGACAACATCAAAACCTAGGAAGACCCAACCACACTCACAACCAACCCAACAACTTCCCACAACATCAAACTCAACCAAAAGGGAGAATGTACGCGACTTTATAAAGAACACCAATGTATGTACGCGACTTTTGGCCAAAAACCTGCATGTATACGTGGATTTTGTCTAAAAACCTACATGTATACGCGTCTTTTAGCCAAAAACCCGTGTATGGACGCGACTTTTAGCCAAAAACCTGCGTATACAGAGAAGACAATGGTAAAAAGTAGGCCAAGAGACAATCCAATCTAGGGGAGTGTCAATGGATGAACATGATACTAAAAGTGACACAGAAACGGGGAGAAACAAAGAGCAATTCAAGAATATCAAGCACATTGTGCCCTGAACCCCAAATAAAAAACAACTAGGAACCTCCCTAGTATGGTTGCCAATTATGTTACTGAGAGAAACTTCCTATGGCTTGGGGTGTACCACAACAGACAACTAGACACGAGAAATCAATCCCTTCCCAAAATGCAAGAGAAACCAAACATCCAACACTAAGGGCCCTCGAATCATACCTTATTCCGGACGATTGAAGTAGATCCCCGTTGACATTTTTCCAATCCCTCTTGCGCTAACAATTTGCTCTCAACAACAACAAATAAGACAAGCATGCTATATAATATGGTGTTAGATCTACTCTAGCATATATAATCAACAATGTATAAGCATATCCATGGATTCAATATTCATTCAAATGCACATTATTGGACAGGAAAAGATATTTCTATTAATCAAATTAGAGATTACACAAGTGACAACCTCTGTCGGCATGTTTACGAACCGGAGAAACCGAGTCCTCCACCTGGGCCTCCACCACCTCAATTCTCCATCTCTCGATAGCAAGCTCACAAGCAAAGGCAAGCTTCGGAAGAACACAAAGTGCTCCAAAGGGATAAAGGGATGCAGACTCAGGTATATGCAAACTGTGGCAACAATGGACTATAGTTTCCTTGCTCTTCAATTCCTTCTTCTTTAATGTATCCAAGGGGTTCCTTAAATAACACTCGAAAGGGGTAATGGAGGGTCAAATCTGAGCGATCTCAAGGCATATGGAAGGCCAAGAGTCAAGTGGTTCGGACTCATATGAAGGAAAACTCCAAAAGTATTTGGATTTATGCACACATCCCGATGTACACGGGTTTGAGGTCAAAAGTCGCGTGTACACAGGAGTATGGGATTAAAAGTCATGTACAACAATAAACAAAGGTTTTTAGGGATTAACTTGGAAACATCAAAGTATAATATCAGTCCATGGGGTCTAAAGGGTCTGCAGAGGGATAGGGAAGGCCATAAATATGTGATCAACCATGTGTGGTAAAATAAGCTATAACGCTATTCTCTTTTTCTACATGAATGACAATCAAATATATTCAAGTGTCCAGCATATGTATTTTCACCAGTGAAAAAATTCTTCAAGAGTCTTCTCTCTTAGAATAACATGAGGGCTTCTATTTAGGATATACATAACAACGCTGGAGGCTTCTTCCCATAAAGAGGTAGGTAGATCTTGATCACACATCATGGATTTTTCAATCTCACAAATTGTTCCTATCTTTCTTTCGACAACCCCATTTTTATGGGGGTTGTAAGGTACAATCAGTTGTCTTCTTATCCCTCAAGAACAAGTCTCCTCATTCTTCTCTTTTAGACCATAACATAAAATCTTTCCTACAATTCAAATTCAATTAAGTGATTAGAAACCTTGCATAATCCAATTATTTTAATGCAATGAAAAATAGTTCACAGAGTTTATGCAAACATTTCAACCAATGCTTCAACTCAACCTCTATCCATATATCATGGGATTTGATGCAACACTATAGGCTACTTACTCAATCATAACATGTACTATATGAGATTACTATTCGCCAGTGAAAAACTATATGTTCATCATGTTATACTATAACATACTTCCTAATTCTTGGAATATAGATATGCATATAAATGTAATGAAATATATTATAAAACATTCATATTTGATTTACGAGAGAAATTGATAATCAATTTACAAATACTTATATTTTATTGTTTTGTGGGCTCCCTCTCCAACTATGCTTCCTTGCAAATATTACTGGAGTCCCTAGGTCTTCATACGTCACCAATGACAATCTTATCAGGTAGAGCTTATGCAATAATTTGTGCACTAAAAGAAATACTTCTTTCAATGGTCATCATATTATTCATTCCTTGTCTCCTGAGCATTGGAAGAGTTATTTCTTGGAGGTTCATATTTTGCAGCAGTAGAAGCATGAACTATATTTGAGCTTTCCTCTTTTCTTTTCCTGACACTCTCTTGCATAATGGACCTTCTTGTTGCAGTTGTGGCAAATGACCATTGACTTATAAGAGTTCTTGAAGTGCTCTTTTTCCTTTGGATGAGTAAACTTATTATGAGTGAAGGGTTTACTTCCTCTCTTCATCCTTTCTGTAAGAGAAAGGTTTTCTTATTTGGAGGAAGTAGTCTTGCTTTGGATTCGCCCTTCTTCTTGGACACAGTCATGCCACAACCTCTAAAAGTTAGGTTGTACCTATTGACCATTAACAACAACAACAAAGAATGTATCCCATGAGTATGGGAGACCATCAACAACAATTTTAATGAGATCATCATCATCCACCCCTTTTAACCCGAAAAATCCCTCGCTCAGCTCTCCATGACCTACACCACCCAAGGACACCATTTCACGACTCTCATATCACTCCATTAGACCCCCACACCCTCAAAAAGGCTTAAGAATGAAGAAAAGGGCTTAAAAACCCCAAAAAGGAGCCTACAATACTCTCCTAGGAGCTAAAGTTCCCAAAAAGGGACTAAAACCCTAAAAGGAGCTAAACTTAGGGTGGAAGGGGATAAAAGCCCAAAAAAGGGGCTAAAGCCTTGACCAAGTGCTTAAAACCCTAAAAGTCCCCAAAAAAGCTATAAAAGGAGGGTGGGGGTCACTCTCAAACACACACCTCTCTTGCATACTGTTATGCTACCCGTGGATGCCCTTGAGACACCTTTTCCTCTCAAGCCACCCACATCCCTCTCTCCTCCATCCATTCTTCCCATTGAGCCATAGCTCCTCATCCATTGTTGAGTGAGATAGGGAGGTGCTTCCTTCCAGCCAGGGCATGGTGGCCCATTTCACCAGAGAAGAGGTATACTTGTGTGTTTTATTTCATTTCTTTGCTTTTGTTTAACCCATATCTTGTTTGCAGGTTTTCATATCTTTTCTTGCAGGTTTATTTCTAACATATTTTACAGGTTTGCTATAGCTTAATGATTGTTTGCAAGTAGCCAAGGTGAAGCCCTAACATTTTTTGTAGAGGGGCTCATGGCTGCTATCTTCTTTCTGTCTTTTCTTTCTGTCCATTCTGCTTTCTTTTCAGCATTTTCACATGCAGGAACCTACCCTTCTGTCCTATAGACAGAAGGGAGCTATTCTTGCCCCTGTAGCAAGGAGAAATCCCTGCTATAGAACTGGAGACCATACCAGGTCAATCCCACAGGATCCTTGGTCCAGATTTTTAAAATTTCAAGTTTTTTTCCATTTATGCCCTAGTTTTTAAAATTTCCTGTAAGATCTAGGTTAAATCTAGTTTATTTCCTTTTTTTATTGTTGCCGAAGCCTTTGCAAGGGAAATCCGAGTATGTTTGGCCACAGTACAGGTTACTATCGACCGGATCTGACTCAGGATCAGAAAAACCCCAAATCCGGGGCAGGTCGCACTTATCGGGCTTGAACAGGGGATGAGGTCGCTCTTTTTGGCCTAACAGGCGCAACCAGGTCGCCCTTAAATCTCCGAAAGGTGCCACTTCACTCAGAAAAACAAACCGCTTCTGTTTGTGAAATCTGTGCGACCCCCTCGCCAAATTTGATCAGAAATGTGCGGTCTGTCAATCAGAGGTTAAATTTCAGTTTAATAGGGATTGTCAATGTGGCTCAACCACCTCTGTCCAGCATAGTAGGTCAATTTAAGTTTCTGTTACAATTTACTGCAATTTCCTGTAACAAACAATGTGTAAATTCCAAACAAATTTTAATGGCTTAATGAATGTAGCTTAACTAAAATCGACAATAAAATTAACAGTCTTGCTCACCCTTCCTCCTCTACCCAGTCATCACCCTCCGGGGTATTCTGGGATACGACGAAGGGCAAGCTCGTATAGTCCTAGGCCCTTCATTTAATATTGTTGTAAACCATTAAAAACATATGACTTGGAAGGTAGAGGGGGTAGAGAAGGAGGGCTTCTCACGGTGCTAAGCGTCCTCCCTATTGACCAACCTTGCATCCGGGAGGTGACCTGTGGATCTACGGATGGGCTTAGTCCCATTGTGTTGAGAGCCCAACACCTTCTCTTGGTTGAAGAGGAATATAGGTGTAAGGTAGTCATCTAGTTAGGCCATCAACATTCAGGGTTAAAAACTGTATTTCTTTACAACTTTATGATTATTCACTGCATGCACAACAATGATATGAACTCTGCTACAATATGATGAATTCATAAACCATTTGTAGCCACCTGATACCAGAAAGACAGAAAAACAAATACACCATACCAAGTAATCAACCCAACTCAGTTCATGACGCTAAGAGAGCCTTAAAATTTATCAATTTACACTAAGTTTAAACAAATCTACAGTCTTTGAGGAAATAAGTCCCTAAATGCTTTAATCGTGGGAAGTACTTGGGCTCAGTCCAGAAACTCATTGTGAGGAGTACCATGGGAACCCCAAAGTAGTTGGTCGCTGAGAGGAATTGCCAAGCGAAACGGGCAACGATCCCCACCGATTGAGTAAAAACGCCTGTGAGTAAAAAGCCAAGTGCTGTCTTCTGGTAGTCTTGGTGGCCGAGTGACCACCTACATACAATAGGAAGCCATTGAAACTAGGGTCCAAACATCATTCCCAACAGTTTGATAAACATCTAACACAATTGATCTGCCACGCTCTTCCTCACGCCTAAGAGGCGAACCACCACCATTCGGGACATTAAACCGACATCGTCGAAACCGTTCTCAGCGATATCCCACACCATCAAAAGGCAACACAACCTCAAATTCAGATTCAAACCCATACCAGTTTGAATTAGACCTCCATACTACACCATCAAGGCCCATGGCCGATGCAAATACGGATCCATTTTTCGGCATAACCATAGCAAGTGGACCCATGTCCACATCACAACCCGTCACCAACAACCCTGCAGGTGGCCCAAGCACAGTCATGCAAACTATCATCAGTCAGTTGCCACCACCCATAGTGACCAGCCAAGCTGGCCCACTTACAACACATGGGAGCAGTGGCCCTTCCACACACACTGCCCCTCTTGCCACACAGGGAGGAAGTGGACCATCCACTTACATTGCACCTACTGTCATACATGGGGGCAATGTCCCCTCCACCCACACTGTCCCTCCCACCATAATTGGGGGAATTGGCCCATCTATAATGGCACATTAACCCATAGCCCCAGTTATGCAGGTACATTATGCACTGACAAACCCCACCACCATCCCTTCCCCATCTCACATCAACCCGGGGTCCAATCTGCCTTTCATGGCTTGTCTTAACTTGTCTGATTTGGCTCGATTGACAAATGACCCCATTCGCCATCAATATTTTTGGCCTCCAATGCCAACTAAGCTGCCATCAGACATCCCCAAGTTTGAAGGCAAGGCAGGGGAATGTCTCCAAAACCATATCATGACATTCCATCTATGGTGCTCGTCCAACAACATCGTAGACGATTCCATCAGGCTGAGGCTATTCCAACGCACCCTTAGAGGTGCCGCGGCCAAATGATACATTGAGCTACCGCAGGCCAAATATCCAAATTTCAACTCCTTAGCTTTAATGTTCCTACAGTATTTCCAACTCCCCGTCAGATATGACGAAGGGGTGGAGATCCTGTTATCTTATCGCCAAAGCACTGCGACACATATAACCAACCACATCCATGAGTGGTGGCGACGTCACAACTTATGTAAAATCCAACTTGACGACATGATCTTCTTGGATTGGTTCCTCAAGACCCTGCTCCCGCCCATAGCAAAGGACGTCACATCCGAATGTCCCCAGTCCGAAGAGGAGGCCATACTGAAATGCCAATAGTTTGACCTTATCTACGCCTATTCTGGATATCTGTACACCGTCATTCTAGACGCCCCCCGTCCAAACACCTCCTACCGGGATGCACCGGGGGCATCTCATGTTGCAGATGACATCATAGGCTCAGTCTCCCAACAACCACAACACCGTCCAACACCACCTACCATTACACCACAACCAAGCAACACTACTAGTTTTTCTTACCAAAACCAAACTCTGGATTATGCCAGAATGATGTCCTAGTCCGGAGCAACAACTTCCTACACACAGCCTGCGCCACCGCAGCAGGCTTAGGCCATGGCATGGCCAACACAACAGTACTTGGGTCAAATGCCCACATTTGTGGCACCACAACCCACCCAAATTTATTATGCACCACCGGTGTAAGAGGTTCAAGCCCCCGCCCCTGCTCAACCCGCTCTGTTGGGACAAGTATTTGCAAAAAAAAACCGTCCCAACCACCCTACCCCCAACAATCAACAAGGGAAAGCTAGAAATAATCGGCCCCAGAACCAAGCCAGTAACCAACTGTAGGGAGGCAGTCAACAACCAAACCCTCCCAACAATGCCGCAACAAATCGACCCGCCCAAAACCCCCCACAACCAAATGCACCTAGACGCAACGCCCCATTGCGCACAAACCAACCATGCACACTCTGTGAGGTTTATGGGTACTACACATTCAAGTGTCCCCTCATGGGTCGCGCTAAGCAGGCCATTCGGAACGAGGTTCAATAGGCCGCCAACGCTACAAATCAAGCCCAACCCAACGCGACACCACAAGGACCTCCTCCTATGGTGCTTCAAAACCCACTACCTGTCTAAGGGTTGGTGGCAACCGCACCCCCTCCCAAACCCAATCCCAACCTCAGGGGGCACCTCCCACGGTCGAAACAGGTGTTCACCACCTACTAGCCATGACAACTGAAGAGGTCAACTTACAAACTAGATGAAATCAATACGGTACCACCACCGAACCCGTTGACACATCAACGACATCTACGTCCAAATCGGTCAACGCACCTCTTCAGTTACCCCCTTTTCCTCGCCCCCCCATACACCGAGTGGCCGACAACGCCATAGCCAGAGCTTCTGTCAGCTATAGCATTGTGGATTATTTGGCCCAAACATCAACGACCATGTCCGCTCTGGAGGTACTCAAAATGTGCTCAACATAGTGGAAAGCGTTACTAGCCACCCTTGGGGCCATAGACCCCTCCAACTCCAAGTTGATCATGTTCGACACGAAGAATGGAGAACCACACATGTCATCTGCCATCGCCTTCCAAATTTCGGTGTCTATCTGGAACTTGGTTGTGCACTGGTGCATAGTGGATGAGGGGGCATCCATGTGCGTTATGTCCACCTTGGTTTGGTAGAAACTCGGATCACCAATTCTGCAACCATCCTCCACAACTCTGCAGGCTTATGATGGACACCCCACTAAAGCCCAAGGAATCCTCCCCCATGTCCCCATCACATTAGCCGGGAAGACAGTGCTGATCGACATAGAGGTCGTCAATGCCCAACTGGACTATAACCTTCTCCTCGGAAGAAGTTATATGTATGCCATGAGAGCGGTCACATCAACTATCTTCCATATCATGATGTTCCCTCACGAAGGGAATATTTTGACGATTGATCAACTCACTTATCATGATCCACAAGGGTTAACGGTACCTGCCAACATTATCCCTACCATCACCACCATTGATCGACAAGGGACGACTACACACGTTAATGTCGTCCCTGCAGTCAACACTATGGTTGACAACACACCAACCTCCCCATTGTTGAATGTGGGCCCTGGGTTGTTTGCCGATCCCACCATGACGACTCCTTTCCCCTCCGTGTCACCACCATCAACACAAAATGAGACTGTGGACTTGTGCATGGTCTCATCCAGCACTGCTGCACCCAAACAACAACCGTAGCCACATCCCCAACCACAACCACAACGTCCTCCGCAGTCGCAACATCGTCCGTATTCGCAACATCATCCGCAGCAGCAGCATTTCCCGTAGCCGCAACCACAACTGCATCCCCACATGCAACTGTCAGGGAGTTATCTAGGCTCATCTCCAGTCCATACGATTCCCTTCCTCTTTCCCCCGCCTGGTGTCATGAGTAAGCCGGTAATGGCCACCTTAAGCCTACCCAACTTTACATTAGGAATTCTGGTGTGGTATATTGATCCACCAACTCAACCACCAATGCCCTAGGTGGTATTAACCCCGATGCAACCCATTGCGGTCGAGTCTCACCCTCCACCTGGCCCGCAAAAGCCAACCACCACACTCGCACCCGCACCATCCCACCTGAAAAGGGCCAGGGGCAAGAATGCGAAAACTACCGCAGAGCCACGACAAGTCCCGCCTTGCGGCGTCTGCAAGCAACAAGGCCACCCAGCTCAGAATTGCCCTAAAATCCCAATGATCCGTGCGCATTTCGATGCCATGGATACAAAGGAAAAACTCCCCATGGTCGAACCTCCAACCACACCAATAGTCAGAAACAAGTCACTGAGAACAAACCATGCTTGGACCCTTTGCGGATTGTATGGACATTATTCTCACCATTTCCAAGACTTGTTTGAGTTCCGAATGGCTTTAGCCGACCTTCAACAACATTCCCTTGAATTAGAGATCACTCTAATCGAAGAAGTTGACCCCCCACCTCCTTCTTCGGACACCATGTCCATTTACATGATTTCCAATTCTTTAGACCCTCTTGTCTCCACCATCACCGACGGTCCATCAGACCTGTCTCTTCCATTGTTTCCCCAGCCACAGCTGCAACCTCAGTTGCAACCTCAACCTCAGTTACCAGGGAAACAGTGGGGTCCATTCCCACTCAACATGTTCCTTTTCCTTTTCCTTTTCCTACCATTCGAGATCTTGAGTATGTCTATCTTGGAAACCCACAATCTACAGGATTTCACACTAGGAGATCCCGTGTGGTACTATGAACCACCTACCCTACCCCTAAGGCCCCAGGATGTGTTGACTCATGTCCATCCAATTGAGATGATGTTGTACCTACCTCCAGGTCCATCAAAGACTCCTCCTGTCTCCAGGCCTTCCCCTCTTCCTCCAACAGAGACCGGCGGCAAGGCCACAAAAACCACAACCAATACCATTTACATGATCTCTAGCACTAGTCGCCCTTCCATCTCATCGCTTGTGGAAGATCCACCTGATCTATCTCGGCACCACTTAAGTGATAACGGATATATCTATAAGACCGCCTTCGGTTTTACCCCATTCCCTTTGAACCATAGTGTGGAATCGATTCTTCCCATAAAAGACCAGATTATGTCATCCTGCCTTGCCAATGACCTTCGTCTTAGCAAGGGGGCATACCTCTTCACTGACTCAGATGGTCGATTCTTGAAGAAGCCGTGCAACGGGCTCCACTTCAAGAGAGTATATGCCTGATATAACCACTATGAGTCCCTTATAGCGTAGTTTTTCCCCCTTTTTTTTGTTTTGCAACATTTTTACCACAAATCAAAGACCCCCATTTAGGGGTAGCACCATTAGCTGCTAATCCAAAGTCACTCGGAACTTGTTCGAGACACCCCTCACACCTCTAGGCCCAAATTTCTATCTCCTTATGTGACCATCGTCTCATGTTTAACAAACAAATTTTGGGACCGTTTCTCAGAAGTTACCTCGGTTTACGAGCCACAGCATGGCGATGCAAGTGTCTGCGGACCTGTACTTGTATCACCCTTCCCTACCGCTACTCATGTGGGATTTCGGGTCACTGCCCGTTAAGGGTTACCATGTTTTTAGTTTAGTTTTGTATTTTAACACATAGTTGTCTTTTCTATCCACCGCACCTTATGTGGACCTTTGGACCACTGTCCACAAAACGATTTAGTTTTATTGCATGTATTTGGAATATAAGTGCCCCTGGACTTGCACTCACATCACATGTAGTCAAGTCTGTCCACCGCAACACACACACATGCTCTCCTGACCTCTATCCGAGATCCACCTTGGTTTGCGTGCCTCTGCCGCACCGACTCGATAGCCTTTGCCGCAATCTATCCCGCGCATGTATTGGTATGTTTGAGAGCCTTTTGCTCCATCCATACTGCGTGGATGACCTTTGGAGCACTTTCCACCGTCCCGACATGGGGCATCGCCTGTGCCACCACAATCGGTTGACCGTATTGGAGTTTCGTTTAAGCTCTTTTCTGACTCCTTAAAACAATGAAAAGATAGCCGAGCGCAGCTGCTTCCTTTCCCGCTCGCTAAAGTATAGGAAAGGGCGTCTACATCATCTAGTTTACCTCCTTTTACGGACCATGTAGACCATTAAATGAAAAGGACCACCTTGGCGTAGTCAAGCCAAGACCATTCCTCTCTGCACACTTTTATGCTTTCTCGGGCAGAGGGGACGCACTTTATGAAAAAGCTCACCATGGGTTGTCGTTAAGCTCTTTTCCAGCCTTCTTATCAAGAAAATATTGCCGAGCAAACTTGGTTTCATTCATGCTCACAAAAGTATCTGAATGACCGTCCAGTCAGTATAGGTTTAACATTTTTTGGCCTGATTGGACTACCAACGGTAAAGAAGTCTCTCATCCCCTACAGGATGGGTGAGCTCTCCTATGTATACTTTTATCCTTTTTCAGGCACATGAGACTACCAACGAAAAAGAGCCCCATTGGAGTCTTCTTCATGCTTTCAGACTCTCTAAAATTGAAAGCACCATCGAGCATTTACTTTCTCGGGCTTGCCAAAAATCCACGAGATCGTACCATAATGGTGTCCCTAGACACCACCCCACAGAAACCAGTTTGGCAGCTTTCCCCCTTTGGGTCACCTTTGTTCAGAGTACTCTGCAATGTGTCTTCCTTGGATCCCATCAATTTCAAAAGTGTCTACCTCCTCCAAGCATTTCCCATCTGCAGTGACATTCCCGATATTACAGCTATGATCCTATTCCCATGAGTCAATTTCATTTGCTGCCTGGTCCGCCCTGCCGTCATACTCTAAACAAAGGAAGTTTGAGTCTACCACACTCCCCCTACCCCTACTCAATTCTTTCCCTTTCCCCCCTCCCCCCATGCAGTGGGTCAGTCCGCAAATTGTCTCACACCTTTCAGTTATCTCCCTCGCGCTCCTGGTCAAGGAAACATCATTGCCTTGACTAGGGGCAGGTCTCCCTCTGTCGACGACAACACACATATTCCATAGCATATACCCAAAGGTACGTGTATCCTGGTTTCATTAACCTCATTGATGAGTTCCTTGGACCACTTGAGAGGAGTCCTTAGTGCCTCTCGGGATGGTTGTTTCTCACGTGCTCGACTCCAACTACATCATCGCACCATTGAGATTCGTACAGGGTTTGGTCTGCACAGTACTTGGTCGAAGAGCCCGGATGTCACCTGACTCTAGCACATTGATGAGTCTATTCGAGGGACCTAAATAGGTTATGTCCCTTGTGATTTCCGGGTTGCGTTGGAGACAGTGTTTAGAAGCCCCAACAATGCTTCTATATAGATTTATGATTGATGCAGCATACTTGTACCACAGAGTCCATACAACTATGTACCATTCCAAATCCAGCACATCGTCAGTCATGAAGATATAGCATTCCATAAGAATGCCATGGGTCCAATGTACCAGATTAGCATTGTATTTAGCCACACATTGAGGCAACCATCATTGTATCATCAATTGTATATGATCGACTCTTGTATTTTAGAGCATAGATCAAATTATTCTTTTGACATTGTCACGAGCATGGGGATGCCCACCTCGTCCATATACATGTCACACATTATTTGTATCTCACCCATTGATGGGAACCATATTAATACAAAAACCAAAAGCCACCATGCCCCAGCCCAGGAAGCACCACCTCTCTGCAGCAAATCCTATGATGTCCGTTGGCCATATGATGAGCTCCTGCACTCACACATAAGGGGGCAATCTGTTAACCTGAAAAATCCCTCACTCAGCTCTCCATGACCTACACCACCCAAGGACACCATTTCACGACTCTCATATCACTCCATTAGACCCCCACACCCTAAAAAATGCTTAAGAATGAAGAAAAGGGCTTAAAAACCCCCAAAAGGAGCCTAAAATACTTTCCTAGGAGCTAAAGCCCCCCAAAAGGGGCTAAAACCCTAAAAGGAGCTAAAGTTAGGGCGAAAGGGGCTAAATCCCTGACCAAGGGCTTAAAACCCTAAAAGTCCCCAAAAAAGCTATAAAAGGAGGGTGGGGGGTCACTCTCAAACACACACCTCTCTTGCATATTGTTATGCTTCCCGTGGATGCCTTGAGATACCTTTGCCTCTCAAGCCACCCACATCCCTCTCTCCTCCATCCATTCTTCACATTGAGCCATAGCTCCTCATCCATTGTTGAGTGAGATAGGGAGGTGCTTCCTTCCAGCCAGGGCATGGTGGCCCATTTCACCAGAGAAGAGGTATACTTTTGTGTTTTATTTCATTTCTTTGCTTTTGTTTAACCCATATCTTGTTTGCAGGTTTTCATATCTTTTCTTGCAGGTTTATTTCTAACATATTTTGCAGGTTTACTGTAGCTTAATGATTGTTTGCAAGTAGCCAAGGCGAAGCCCTAACATTGTTTGCAGAGGGGCTCATGGCCACTATCTTCTTTCTGTCTTTGCTTTCTGTCCATTTCACTTTCTTTTCAGCATTTTCACATGCAGGAACCTACCCTTCTATCATATAGACAGAAGGGAGCCATTCTTGCCCATGTAGCAAGGAGAAATCCATGCTACAACCCCCACTCCAATGCTAGTGAGTTGATCTCTTACATGAGATATATTTCAAAATAAAGAAGCCACAACTTTGCCCTTCTCCATCTTCAGATTCTGAAGCTTGTTCTTCAATGCTTTATTTTGACTCAGAGTCTTCTTCTCATAGAGATTTGTCAACGTATTGAATCATTCCTTTTCAATGTTCAAAGGAGTAATCAATGTTATTAAGTTGTCCTTCAGCGAATCATAGATGATCCACTTGGCTTTGGATTGGTTCCTATTGAAGGTAGTGCACTTTGCATAGGTAGTAGGCTCTTCCACCATATTGGATATGTAACAATCTAAGTCATGCTCTTCTAGGATGTTTAGAATTCAAGCCTTCCAACTGTTGAAATTTGATGTGCCTTCAAGTCGATCTTCCGATCTTACCGACATAGATTCCATTGTTCTTCAAGTACTGTGCTCAACTTCTGAGGATATATGTAGGATCAATATTGCTTTCCAAAACTTATCTCTGTGATTCCCTAAGCTCTGATACCATGTTGAATTTTAATTGAAATATGTTGAGCATTGATCTTTAATATTTAATTGCGGAAATATATAGAACTTGAAATCAATGAAACATTCATACACATAATCATTCCCACATAACACATGATGTACCCTGGGGAAAACCCTCAAAACAATGAGGATGAAAAACCCAAACGAATATTATTGGTATAATAATGATAGATAGAAGATAATGTATTTTACAATTGCAAATTGCTTTTGGCACCCCAGGTGCAAGATGAGATAGAATTCAAACACCCAGGCTGTTATCACTAAACAATAGAGAAGAGAGATCAACCATATAATATTTGCAATGTGTCAAACACATTAATAACACTCCAAATTCAGTCTCATGCAAGATGTATCAAATCACTGAATGGGAATTAAGATCTCTTGTAAAATATAGCGAATTCTTTCCTATGAGAATAGCTTTGCTCTTCGGTTTCTTCAATCCCGCATAACATAATGCACAATGCCTTTCATATTTGACATTATATTCACGCTCTACTAACTTCAGGATGAACTCACCTTCTATTTGACTGCTAGACCACTTAGTTAGGATGATATCTCAAGTGTCACCATGCAAGTGTCATAACTCAAGTGCTATAATTAAGTGTCATATTTTAGTTTAACTAAAGTGTCGTTATGGAAAACACTTTAGTCAATTAGTTCTTCTCTATTAACCCTTTAGATAACTCTTCTTAACTGAAATCATGTTGATTGATTTACTGAAGTGACCAATGTGAGTTCTTCTTTAATTAACCGAGGAATACATTGTTAATATCACTACAACTTAACTATTCGATTTTCTCCATAATTAATTGAAGTCATTCTTAGGAGAAATTTGATTTCTCTTTGTTCCTAATGCATATTAAATTTATCTCTTATCTTATCTGCATGGTCCATATGTTCTAACTTTAATTTATCTATCATATCAAATTATACTAAGAATATTTGTCCAATGCTTTGATCATATTATATTACTCTCATTCTTAGTGGTCATAGGCTAAAGTAATTCACTCTAGAGGTGGCTAGTCTTTAGAGGAGACTTAATAGATTATCCAGATCGAATGACCATGGTTAGTAATACATCACACAAAATTAATTATTTGACATGCAAAGCATCACCTTTACACATGAGGTCCACCTCAACACATCAGGATTCGACTTCACACAAGTCACGGGCTTTGTCCAACAAGACTGTACAACGCTTTCACTTTGACATATCAAAGCATTCACCTTAACACATGAGGATTAACCTTTACACACTAGGATTAGTCATTCTTGAGTCCAACCCAAAAATTTTACTCCAAGTTCTTGAGTCCAACTCAAGCTCCCTACTTCAACACATGAGGCCCAATCTTGACACACAAGATTGGCTTGGAGAATGACTCATGATGCTGTAAATTTTACACACCCCCCCTATTAACCCAAAAAATCCTCCACTCAGCTCTCCATGGCCTACACCACCCAAGGACACCATCTTGTGACCCTCATATCACTCCATTTGACCCCCACACCCTCAAAATAGCCTAAGGATGAAGAAAAGGGCTTAAAACCCCTAAAAATGAGCCCAAAATACTCTCCTAGGAGCTAAAGCCCCCAAAAATGGGCTAAAACCTTAAAAGGAGCTAAAATTAGGGCGAAAGGGGCTAAAAGCCCAAAAAAGGGGCTAAATCCTGGACCAAGGGCTTAAAAACCCTAAAACCCCAAAAAGCTATAAAAGGAGGGTGGGGGGTCACTCTCAAAACACTTCTCCCTTGCCTACTGTTATGCTGCACGTGGATGCCTTGAGACACCTTTGCCTCTCAAGCCACCCACACTCCCTCTCCTCCATCTCCATTGAGCCATAGCTCCCCCATCCAAGAGAGGTGCTTCCACAAGCTTGGGCATGGTGGCCCATTTCCACCAGAGAAGGTATAACTTGTCATTCTTGTTTTGTTCATTTACTTTCTTTGCTTTCTAACCCATGATTTCATTTGCAAGTTTATTTCTTAACATGGTTTTGCAGGTATTTTGGTTTATTATTACTTAGAATTTGTTTGCAGGTCTTTGGAAGCGGAACCCTAACCTTTGTGTGTAGAGGGGTTCACCATTATTTCACCATTCTCTTCTTTCTGTTCTTAGTTTAGTTTCTGTCCATTTACATTACATTTTCATTTTCAGCATTTACCACTAGCAGGAACCTACCCTTCTGTCCTATAGACAGAACGGAGCCATTCCTGCCCCTGTAGCAAGGAGAAATTTCTGCTACACCCCCTATGGTGTGGCACATTATACTAGCCTTGATGTTAGCTTTGGTTTATTAGTGGTAATTATCATTAGTATTATTATTTTAGTTGTGTCAGCTGGGGTCCATTAGTTGTAATTGTAACCCTTCATCTCATATATATAGCAAGGATACCTTTTCATTTGAATCATGTCATATGGTATTGTCTTATGTACTTATTACATTGTAAAAGGAGGTTGCCTAATGTTGTTATTAATGAGGAGACCTAATGTTGTTATCAATGAAGAAACCACAGTTAGCTCCAAATATAATAGTGAAAATTATGGAGCCAAACCTGATGTTCTCTCGCCTGGCGTTGACCAGTGGTAATGAGGGGCAAGGCTATATTCCCACTGCCTCGTGTGCCCACAAGTGTGGGATATTTTACACTGCCCCATCAACCCTTAATCCATAGAGCACGGGTAGGGGCAACGACCTACTCCATGGGCAGGGTCATACGCTAGTTAGTCATGTGATCAATTTCACGAATGATACACCAGTAAATCAGAACTCTAGGTGTTGATCTAGATGATGGTGTTATCAAAATGACACAAAATTCCATTAGAGATCGATTGAGGAGTAACCACTTAGTTAACAATGGGAATACATTTCAATCAAGTGTGAAAAAAATTTAGAGACCCACAAAAGACCAAGATAAGTATAAAATTAGAAATCCACATGCATATTCACAACTTGAAACATTGATGAGGTACAATCAATATGCACATGTGGTTGACTACTTAGTTCTTATTGATCCAAAAGAGGTTCCTGACAAGAATTCATTTGATTGACCAATTGTTTATTATTATAGATATTATGTGATTGGGGGAAATCATTTTGCAAAGGCTAAAAGAGAATTGATGTAGGATTATCCCAATAACCCTCATTTTGAAATAGTCAAATGCATCATTTGTGTTGGTTTAACAAATGTAGAAACAAATCTATTAGCGTGGGATCATAACATATATAATGAATATAAAAAAATTAAGATTATTACCACTTTATAACTATATGACATGGAGCGCGTGAGGTGCTGATCGCCGCGAGCTAGGGCACGAGCTGGTCTGGGGCACGAGTTGAGGCTCGTTGTGTGAGCATGGCAACGCCTGGGGGAGGGGAGGACGCCCCCCCCCATTCGATCTCGGATGAGGATGCCTTCAGAAGGCTCCTCCAAAGCAGAGGAAAAAATATTTCCCCCCCGGTCATCCCAAAGTTCATCAAGAAGCTGGAGGAAATTCCCGAAATCGCCCTTCCTGAAGAAAATCCAATAAAAACAGCCCTGGCACTGGCTAAAAGAGGCCTGGTGGGCCAGTTCATGGGGTTATGGCCTTCAGCCAAGACCACAGATGACTGGATCTAGAGGAACTAGAAGCCCAACCTAAAACAAGGTGTAACCTGCTACCCTGTCGGAAGAGGGTTCTTCATGTTTGAATTCATCTCTGAAGAAGATCAGGATTTAGTCTTCAGGAATGGTCCCTATTTCATGGGAATGCAAGGCCTATACCTGAACAAATGGACGCCAGACTTTGACCCCGCGATAGATCTCCCCAAAGAGGTGCTTGTGTGGGTCAGGCTCCCCAATCTCCCAATGCACTGCTGGGATTTCGATACTCTGAAGAGAATAGGGAACGAAATCGGCCATTTCATTGATAAAGCTGACAACAAAGGACAATACTCATGCGCCAGAATCTGTGTTGAAGTGGATCTTGAAGCCGGCCTACCTGAGGCAGTAAAACTCACAGTGGGATCCTGGACCCACTACCAGAAATTGGACTACGAACACTTACCCTTCAAATGCAGGAACTGTCAAGAGCACGGACACTTCCAAAGATACTGCCCCAAACTGGCTGCTGAAAAAGAAGATGCGGAAGGATAGAAGAAAGCAAAGAAAGGGAAAACCTTCAGCAACACCAAAAATAAGGAGAAAATGATCCAAGAACCACCAAAGAAAGGCAATCCAGTGCCCAACCCTCAAGAAACTTCCAATGAGGTCCAAAACCCTGCACATGGAACAGAAGCTGGTGAAGCTCCGGGATCACAAAGTCCAAGCGATTCTGGCCTCCATCGGTCTGCCTCCAGTCTGCCAAAGGATCACTCCAGCCTGGGCTCGGAAACAGGAGCTGATTCCTCGGAGGAGGGTGACACTGAAGCAAGCAGTCCGTCCGTCTCTCCAAATCAACCAAAGCGGGGACGGAATCCTGAAAAGAAAAGAAGGGAAGAACAGTCCTACAAGGATGTAGTTCAAGGTTCACAGCACACCATTCCAGAAATGATGAACACTAGATCCGGGTTGAAGATTGGGAAAACCCTGAAAGGGGGCCATCCCCCTCAAACAGGTAAATAATGCAATACGTCTCCTGGAACTGCAGAGGACTCAGCACCTCCCTGAAAGAAGAAGCTATAAGAGATTTAGTAAGAGTACTGAGGTCGGAAGTCCTCCTAATCCAGGAGACGAAAATGGAGGAAGAAGCTCTCCTCCGTGCAAGGAACTCGTTTTGGAAGAAAGGCCCAGGTAGGGCTGTGAGCGCTAGAGGAGCCTCGGGAGGCTTGGCAACTTTCTGGGACTCCGCAAAGATTGACCTTGTAGAAGAAGAAGGCACCACGCATTGGCTATTCACCAAGCTGTACCATAAAGACTCCGGTCTCTACGTAAGTATCTTTAACCTGTATGTTCCTGTCTCTCTTGTGGAAAAAAAGAGTGATGGGATTCTTTAAAATTCTTCCTTAACCAGCATAATCCTGAGAATCTTGTTGTAGCTGGAGATCTAAATGTAACCCTAGCCCTAGCAGAAAAAAAAGGGGGATCAATAGTTCGGGATCCTACCAGAGAGTGGGTGGAAGATGTGATGCTGGATTGGGACCTCGTTGATATCCCCTCTGACAGAGGAAAGTTCACCTGGTCCAACAAAAGATTTGGGCCTGGCCATATTGCTGCCCGCCTAGACTGGTTTCTCATTCACTCCGCCTTCCTTACCCTTGGCCTCATGGCTTCCTCCAAGATCCACGCTCATTATACCTCTGATCATAAACCAATTTCGCTCACCCTGTTCCCTGAAGTTCAGTTAGGACCCATCCCCTTCCGCTTCAGTCCTTTATGGGTAGATCAGGATGGTTTCCTTGACATTGTGAACAAATCCTGGAATGAACCGATTCAGGGGTCTCCCTTCTTCGTCTGGGAAGGAAAATTAAGAAGGCTCAAAGCTGATCTGAAAGCTTGGGCAAAAATTCTAAGTTTCCCCTCAGATGAAAGGAAAAGAATCTAGAAGGCTCTGGAACGGCACCAACTGACCATGGAAGAGTCCCCTATCACCCTTGACTTGCTCAACAGGGAAGCAGATCTCCAAAGGAAGTACCAAAAAGCGTGCAGAGAGGAGGAAACCTATTGGAGAGTCAAATCTAGAACGCTCTGGCTTCAAGCTGGAGACAAAAACACCACTTTTTTTCACAAGCAGGCCCAAGCTCGAAAAATCTACAACTCCATCAAGGAGATTCAGCTGCAAGACCAAATCATAAAGGACACCAATGACATCAAGGAGGCTGCCCACTCCTTCTTCAAGAAGCTTTACTCTGCCCCGGACCTGGACCCGGTGGATCCGAACTCCTACCCTCTCACAGAGATTCCAAAGTTGATAAGTGAAGAGGACAACCAGCTGCTGAACATCCCTGTGAGTATCCATGAAATTAAAAAAGCCCTCTTCAACATGGACCCTGACAAAGCTCCCGGGCCGGATGGATTCATAGCCCGGTTCTATGTCTCTTGTTGGGACATAATCAAAAGGGACTTGTACAGAATGATCAAGAAGACTCAGATCTGCTCCAAATTGGGAGGCAGCACAAACTCCTCATTCCTGGCCCTCATTCCAAAAGAAAAAGGGGCTAGGATTTTCAATAGGTTCCGGCCAATCTCCCTCTGCAATACTGGTTACATAATCACAACCAAAATAATGGCCAACAGACTCAAAAAAATTCTGCCAAAATTGATTCCGGAAAACCAAGGTGGGTTTGTCAGAGGCAGACAGATTCTGGACAATATAATCTTAGTCCAAGAGGCCATCCATTCCAGCTATAGGAATAAAGAGAAAGGAATGGCAGTCAAGTTGGACTTAGCCAGTGCCTTTGACCGAGTCAAGCATGACTTCCTCTTTGCTGCCATGAGAAACTTCGGGTTCAATAAGAATTTTATTCAGTGGGTTAGAGCCTGCATATCAGCTCCCTGGATTGCTCCGCTGATCAATGGCCGGCCTACCAAGTTCTTCCAGGCCTCAAGAGGGTTAAGGAAAGGCTGCCCTCTCTCCCCGGTCCTCTATGTCATCCAAGCTTCTGTTCTAAGTTTCCAGCTGAATAATAGTCTCCAAAACAGAGCTCTCTCCGGCATAAGAATTGCTCCCAAGGTCAAGGATGCAAACCACGCCCAGTTCGCTGATGACACTCTACTTCTGGGAGTGGCCAACCTCAGAACAGCCAGGAACTTCAAATCAGAACTTGACTACTACATGAACAGCTCTGGAAGTGAAATAAACTTCCTCAAAAGTAAGGTTTATGGTTGGAACTGCTCCCCTCTCGAAATGATGAACATCTCCCGGATCCTTGACATGGAAGCCATCTCTTTCTGGGACACCTTTACCTACCTAGGCATCCCTATCTTCAAAGCCTCTCCTAAAGTTTCCCACTGGTTGTCCCTTCTGGACAAGCTCAAAGTCAAAATCCAAGCTTGGGGAGCATCCTGGCTCAACAAAGCAGGTAAAATTGTTTTGATTAACTCTGTCCTCACCAGTCTTCCTATTTATCAGTGTTCTGTTCTGTTAGCTCCCAAAACCATAACGAACAAGATTGAAGAGCTGCTCCGGCGTTTCCTCTGGGAAGGGAGACGAAATAATGAAAAGAAGTTGCATCTTGTCAGCTGGGACAAGATAAAAAATCCAAAAACTGAGGGGGGCCTTCATATCAGAGATGTAGCCACCTAAAATCTAGCCATGGGTGGCAAAATTCTCTGGAATACGATCTCTGGCAAGAACACCTGGAGCAAGCAGATCCTCCGGAAAAAAATACTTCACAGGCAACAGGAAAAGATGTCTAGATAATCCTCCTAAAAGACAGACTGGTTCTCCGATCTTCATGCTCTGTAAAAAAGTCTTGCCTCACTTCAAAGCCAAGCTCACTTGGATACCTGGAAATGGTGCAAATATAAGAATTTGGGACGACTCCATTTTAGGAGATCAACCTTTAATCAACTTGATCGAGCTAAGGAATATTCAAATCTGGCTTACTGGCAACAACTGCAGCATGCTGTGGGATATTTCCTCATGGGGTCATGATGAAAACGAATCCTGGGTAAGCTGGAACTTGGGATATTATCCAGTCGAGCTAAAGGATGAGGCGCTGCTGTTGTTGGATTCTCTCCAAGGAAAATCGCCCATCTCTGCCAAATCTAAAGATAAACGTGGCTGGGGCTCTGGCACAGGTAAATATTCTGCTTCTGCTGGTTATGCTTCAATTCTGGAATGTCCATGGGCTCCCCCCAATCCAGGCCCGTGGAATGCTCTTTGGCATTACCCGTCCATCCCAAAAATCGATATTTTCACCTGGAAAATGCTTCATGACAGCGTTCTCACCTATGACAAGCTCAAGAGGAAAGGCTGGGCTGGCCCTTCACGCTTCCCATTGTGCAAAAACGCAGAAGAAGACGCTGATCATCTGTTCACAGGCTGCGATTTCACCCAAGAGGCCTGGAAAATTTTGCTTGGTCCCATCGCTGTCAGTTTTCCCAGCTCTGCAGTTGATTTGGTAAGTAGTTGGTTCCACCTCTATCCCCACGATCTGAGTAAAAAAAACCTTATCAAAACCACGTGGATGTGGATCCCCAGGTTCGTGTCATGGAAAATTTGGCTGGAGCGCAATAATAGAGTCTTCAGGGAAGAAAGCAAGGCCCCAGCTCAAGTAGCTATCAAAGCCCGGGTAATGCTGTCTGAAGCTTTAAAAACAAAGGCTCTCAAAGGGAATAAGGCTCCTCTCTCTATGGAAGAAGATCAATGGTTTAAGGATTTCCAGCCAGATCAAAACAACAATGAAGCCTCGCACTTTCCCCACAAGGCCAACTGGGAAATTAGACTGGCTGAAATGGACTTTATCAAATGGAGATCAGTGCTAAATGAATGGTGTCTCTTCTTCGACGAGGCCTCGAAAGGGAACCCCGGGCAAGCTGGAGGAGGGGGTATTATTTATGAACCTACTGGCAAAATCCACCTGTCCTATGCATGGGGCCTAGGACATGCTTCCAACAACCAAGCTGAAATTCTGGCGCTGTGGCAGGGCCTAATCCAGGCAAGAAATCTGAACATCCAAAAGATTAATATTTTCGGGGACTCCAGACTGATAATTAAAGCGGTTCATACCAAGAAGATCCCCTCGGACATTCATCTTGGCCAAATCTTCAGGAAAGTCAGCCTTCTACTTTCTCACTTCAGAATTTATAAGGCTCAACATGTGCTCAGGAATCTAAACAGTCTTGCGGACGCCGAAGCCAACCGGGGTGCTCTTCTAAACAAAAACCAGCTTATTGTCAATGGTGGAAGCTCTATTTGCCCAATACCTTAAGGATAAGGTAAGGAAGACCATCAAGATCAGCAGTAGTAAAGGAACCAAGCAGGAAAGGAAGATCACAAGATTGAATATGAATATGCTTTGTAAGGCCCTGGCAGCCCATTAGCCAGTCTTTAATTAAATTTTAACCGTTTTTGTCAAAAAAAAAAAACATATATAATGAATATAGGATGTCCATGACATTCATACAAAGGGTGAGATTTATCCATAATGATTTGAACAAATATGTGGTGGGGATAGATTAAACGTTGATACAGTTTTCAGAAGCAAGGTTGTGTTGAAATAGATTTCCCATTTAAAGAGGGAAATGTGAATAAAATAACTTCCATAGAAAATGATGCATTTAGAGCTATAGATAACCCTTTCTAGTTGGGATTTAAAATGGGTAAAAAATGGGATATTATTAATGATATCTAAAGCTTTTGGGAGAATATTGACATAAAAATTAAAAAAGTTGTAAAAGTCTAAAATCAACGCAGGAAGCATTGGTAAGGTAGGTAGAAATGTCAATAGTATGGTAGATGATATGACTATAACACCTTGGAGATCAATGCAAGGAGTGAAGGATGAAACACTTATGACAACACTATCATGTGTAAGGCCGGGGAAATTTTCGATGGAAGAAATGTTTAATGAGTTTGAGAAGTAAGTTTGTTGAGTTATTTTTTTATTGATGTTAGGTTTATAAAAATTATTTTTTGAGTTTAAAATGTAAATGTTCTAAGTATTTTGTTATATTAGATATGATTATGACATTAATTATTTATTCCTCTAGTCTCAAGGTTTACACGAGAATACAAGAGAAATTGTCAAAATGTTGAATGAAAATATTTGGGAAGATGTTAAATGCAACTATCCATACTCAAGCTCCATTGTAAACTTAAAACAATTTTTTGTTGCATTCAAAAAGGTATGTTGATTTATGATATCTATTTTATTTATTTGTAAGTTAATTTATTTCTATTTTGTATTTTTTTTTAAATGAATAGTTTATAGTATTAAAAAGTTAATGGGTTCCCCTTATAGTAGAGTATAAAAATTGGCATGAGGCCTAAAACTAGAGAGCCCCCCTTCTAGTGAGGTTTTCCAAAGATACATAATTGTTTGCAACATTTTTCTTACATAGCCTTGTGTAGAATGCACTTAATACAAAATTTGACCTTATACATTTGACACAATTATTAAACTAGACTATACTAACTCGAAATTTCAAAAATTCATAGCTTGAATTGGTTTCCTTCTGCCTTCACAACCTGCATCATTAGCGAGACTATATGCGATGCTTCTTCAATCAACAAGCTAAAAGAACTAAAGTAACCTTATTCTAGAGTTGTGCCTCCTAGATCTAGATTTTGGACTCTTACCTACAAGTTTTCCAGATGTGCTTCCAATGTTGAGACTTTCAGGGTCAAATCTTAGACTTGGCCTTTTCCATCACAATTTTTGTCAACAACGAATGCTCCTTTTGCCAATTTTTCTCCTTATCTTGGGCCTGCTCTTGTATTTCTTGTTCATGACACTAATCTTCCTCTTGAAACTCATGGTGTCTCTCCCTAATAAACCTATGCAATTCTTTGTGACATGTCGACAATTCTCATCCAACCTTTGCATCCCATGGAATAGGAAAAGGTATTCCATTCAATGCCTTCTCAACCAAGGAATTTTAGTGCAGGTTGTGAGTTCCTTTAGATAACTGGTGTTCCAAACAAATCTCACCTTGTTTGTAGTAGGATTCAAAGTTCGAAAGATAATCCATACAATCAGGTGATCCCGTCTTCTTAAAGTGCTTGCATCATTCTTTGCCATGATTTTTTACACAAAGTATGGCACCAACTTCAATTCATTCCACTTGCCCTTGTGTATGGGATTGATAAATGCAATCGTTATAAGCCTCCTTGCATCCATGTGAATCCTTACAATATACTTTCTCACCAACTTCCATTTATTGCATTCATTATCGCTTGTCCTGTTAGAAAATCCTCCTTGTGATGGCTCAGGGAGTCCTATCCACCTCTACATCATCCTTGACCATGTTGATGCTTGCCCACACTTTCCTCATTCTTATATCATGGGATTGGGTCCCACCTTTCTTGCTCCAGATCTTGCTACAATTGATGCTCATGTAGACTTGTTTCCCGATCTGCAGCTAAATGGGACCCCTTGTTTAATTCTCTCAAGATGTGCTTGAATTGGACATTACTCAATGACCTTACTTCTTTTTTTATCCTCTCCACTACAAGGAAAATGCCTTATAGCATAGGTTATAGTGGATGCTCCTCTAAAAAGAGCCCAAATACCTGTTTATAGCAAAGGTCACTCGCAGAGGCTAGCAGGTGGAGGTTTTAGCAGGCCTTTTTATCTGATGCATTTCTATACATCAAATGCACTAGTGCGTATAGGACTCTAACGCACCGATGCATTTCTATACATTAAACACATTGGTGCGTATAGGACACTAACACACCACTGCTGACATAAATCATATGGCACTGTGACCAGAAACACCAACAAGCAAAACAAAATCTAGAATTATACAACTAGTGCATTTAAATTACTAAAGTGCCCCGATACACAACCGATTTGAAAGCACCGAACTAGGGTGAGTAAATAGTGGAGGGCACCAAATTAGAGTGATTTTTAATTTTTAATTTTCATTGTCGTTGCAGTAGTTCTAAATAACGATAACAGGGTATTCTAGCGCACCGTATTAGGGTTAAAAAATACCGAAACCATGACATAGATTATTTTTTTTATTTTTAATGTACAGTTCCACTGCAGTCATTATCCCCAAAATTATAGGGTCATTCGATGTTAGGGAACATTGTAAAGTGTTAAATAAAGAAATTAATGAAATAGAAATCCTATTACACTAATGTTTTATTTGAAATTTCCATTGTGGTGCTATTGTTGTATATAAACGTACCAATGCAGTATAGTTTCAAGAGCATTGCTCTTGAGTAAAAAATCGAATTTAAAAACCATAGATTATATTAATTTTATTCTACGGTGCGGTTGTGCTACAAAACAACATTGGTGCAATTGGATATTGAGCACACTGCAATAGGGTTAAAAAAGAAAAATTGTTGAATAAAAAAACCATTTTTACCATCTCTGCAATGATTTTGACCCCCCTGAACATTGATGCCATTCCTTCCCTGCACAAATGACATGCCATCCTTACTCCACATGGGTACATTGTTGGCTTCCATTGGTTGCTGAGTGGATTTTGAATTTTTCGAAAGGATGGAAATTTTTTGAAATTTGGTGTACATTGCTACCATGCCTCTTCGACACGCAAGGGACTAGATAAACTCTTTGTGACCTCCTCATTTGATTTTTTAGCATATTAAAATTTCCAATTGATCTTTATTTTCCCTTTAATTTAAAGAAATTAAAAAAACTTTACATAGCATGTTTGAGCCATTTGACTTGCACTGCCCGACAATGCACCCTATAAATATATAGGGTGCACCATGACTGGTGTGTTTCTATGCTAATCACACCGCATCCAATGTGCGTTATAATGTGCATAGTGCACCAATAAAATAAATTAAAAAAACACAACCTTAACCAGCGTGCATTGTAAACAAGAACAAGTCTTTGCTTTATATGCATTTAGGCTAGGGTTTAGGATTAGGTGCATTGAATACTTTTTTCTATTTGAAAATACAAAATAAAGATATATCTTTTGTGGCCTTCATTTTTCAGTTTTGAAAAGAAAAAGAGAAGAATAAGTTTTCATTTTGAATCTCTTTCACATTGGTCATGTTGTTTATTCTTTCAAGTCATAACATCATTGGTTTCATTACCACTACCATTGAGTAATCAACAACCCTTAAAGAGAACGTTAATATTTAAAACATATTAGTAACATTTTCTTTATAGGGACGACACACACTAGCCTAGGCTAGTGTTTTGGGTTAGGGTTATCTTTAACTGCCTGAAACTTTAAATTCAAACACAACGGCCTTTCATTCAGGAAATCCAATCTCATAAAGAAGGAAACCAAAAATATCCTCTAATAAAGGAGTCAAGCATGAATTCATGCGATACTAAGCTGTGGAGATACCCCTCCTATACTCGGTTGAGCATACACCAGAGTTGCTGTGTGTCTGGGGACTCACTCAGTACCTCCTTCTGGCCCAGTGTGGTTCCTGATACTATTTGATTTTTGGGATTAGCTACCTTGCACATGTGCATTGATTAGACTGATGACTTTTCCGCCAGACTTTCTTTGTGATATTGGTAATCGTAGCATCTTGACCTCTAGGACTCTACATAGGTGACGGTGGAAGGCTATTTCCACTGTACCCAAGGAAGACGTGGGAGGAAACCCCGTGCATCTCTTTGAAAAAGCAGTTGGTGATTCAAATGCTTGATCTAAAGTGATTGTGTCAAGACCTTGGGTAACTATCCTTCTCCCTTCATTGGTTAGTTTTGGGCCCTCATCATCCTAGACTCTACTTTGGAAGGTATCCTTTTGTGCATGGTCTAGATACTTAGGATTTTCTTCTAGTGGTGTGATCTTTGTGCTGTTGGTTTCCAGTTGACCTCAGACTTTGATTTCTTGTTAATTCAAAAAACTATGGCTAGTACTCCTATGGACACCAACCAAGAGACACCCATGCAAGGGCCTTCTTGTGCTTTTCCTTTTACTAGGAATGTTGGTGTTCCCTAGATGGCCTCTTTGAATCTGCCTGGATTCACCCTAGGGCTATTCATTTGGTTGTTTTCCACTCTGACTATCCTCAATGCTCATGATGCTTCTCAATTAAGCACCTTATATCAAGGGCATCAAAATAATGTCTCCCTTTCACCAGTAGCAACCTCTCCTCCTCCTTCTACCTCATGCGGTGAAATTTCTGATACTAGTAACCTGCAGTCTAAAAGGAATAAAAGTAGGAAGAATAGGAATACGACACGAAAGAAAGGGGGCAGTTACCCAGCCTCTACAGGTCATGCTGGGGGAACCTATCCAACCTATGCAATTAATGTTGGCCCCAACCACCCAACCTTTGCAAGTCATGTTGGACCCAGTCACCCAGGTTCTGGAGGTCACGCCGGCGACAAACAATCAACCTATGCAAATCATGTTGATCCTAACGACCCGGCCTCTACAGGTCATGTTGGGGGAAAAAACCAGTCTCTGCAAGTCGTGCTGGACCCGACCACCCATACCTTAGAGGTAATGCTGCAGAAAAACCGTCAACCAATGCGAGTCATGTTGACACCATTGACAAAACCAATCGTTCAAGACACAAACCTAATTTCCCTTGTAAATTTTTGTGAGGGATACCACCTTACTCATAAGTGCCCTGCTATTACGGAGGTACAGAGAGTGTTGTCTAATTCTCAAGGATGTCCTGCTCATGCACATTTTGTAGTTTCCCAACAACCTATTCAAGCCTTGGTTGATCAAGTGATTGAAACAATGCAACCTTTGGTTAATCCCACTCTCCCTTCGGAGAGTGACCTTCATCAAGTGGTTGAATCGATGCAATCTTTGATCAATCCCACTCTTCCTTTGGAGAGTGAGTTGTATGTTAGTCATATTTTCTTCACTGCCAGTTTAGAACCTTTTGGACTAGGGGGCACCAAATTCGCTTTGAATGAACCCTTTCCAAGCCCTCAGATTACTTCCTTTGATTGGGATAGCCTAGATGAGCCACCCATTCCTTCGGCTGCACCTTTTCAAATAAAGGTCCAAGTTGAACACTACACGATTGTCCGTTGTATTGTGGTTGAAGGAGCCTCTATTAGTATTTTATTTGCAAGTGCTTGGAGAGGCACAGGATCTCCCAGCCTCATGTCGACTAATAATTAGTTGCTGGATTTTGACAAAAGAACTAATCAAGCTTTGGGAGTTCTTACTCAAACACCTGTTACTTTGGGTGGGAAGATCGTCTTAGTTGATTTTATGGTTATAGAGGAACCCTTGGATTTCAATATGATCCTCAAGCATGATTATGTATATGCTATGAGAGTTGTGTTGTTTACACTCTTTCGTGTGATGTACTTTCATCACAATGAGAGCATTGTCACTGTCAATCAACTAGCATTTGTTGATCCCTCTCCTTACCCTACTATAGACCAAGTCTATCCTTTGTTAATTCCCAGTGTTTCGATAGACACTGCCCCACCATGGGTGAATTATGTGGCCTCATATCCATCGTGTCCAATTGCTACTAAGAAGAAGCCTATGCATTCATGCTTATCTTCTTAGGACCCATTCCCAACAGTTGACTGAGTGATCTATCCAATGGGGAATTTGGAGCTCTCTCTCCACCCTATTGATCCAAATGGATGTTTAGACATGTGTCCTATCTAGGATGGTCTACTTGCTTCGGATGAATTCTTCCTAGAGTCTATGGTACAATATGATCTTCTTATGAATGTTGAATCAGCTGTGATTAAGTCCATCCTTGAATTGCCTAGTGAGTCTGATCCTTTCGTTGATCGATCCTCCTATGTTAGCATTGCTGAGTCTTTGGACTCTCCCATCGAGCTACAAGTCAATGATCCTGATGAGTTTGAATCTTCTTGTAGAATTTTCGACTCTGATGATGTTGAGTTTGTTCCTACAAACCCTATCAACTAGGTTGACTTACTGATTATAAATCATCGGGCCTTGGCACTATAGAGTCTTCCTTGGTTAAATATTCCTTGATTATGCCTTTTGTGGAAGATAGCAAAGTTTCACATGTTTCTACCAAAGTGACCTGTATCATATCTCTTCTTCTAAGTATGATCTTGATACTGTTGTTTCTTGGAGACATGATTCTTAGTTGGATTCACATCTGTTTACTGGCCTCACCTTTTTGTTTAATCTATAACCGCATTTTCTGATACCCTGCTTGCGCTTATGAGCCTAATGTCGGCCTCCACACTTTTATCTCGTTATATAATCCCTCATCTCTGCTCTCATCATCCCTTGACCTTGTATCGTTCTATCATTTCAACTTGACACCTTTTACCTAGAGGAGACGCTCCTTAGGTGTTCTTATCTTGCTCATATTCCTTGCACTATGCTTAGGTCTTTTCCTCACGCTTAGAACAAGTTTTGCATGTATCTGACACTCATCTCCTCATATTTAGAGCATTCTTCCAATTTTCCTTCAAGCTCGTTAAAACAGTAAGGAGGCCACGAGTTGACTTTTTTCGGGATTGCTAAAACTTTATGGGAAAAGGTATATGGAGTTATGTTCAAGTCCTGGTCTGAATCCTTAAATTAGATTGTGGAGTTTACTTGTTCTTTCAGACTCGTTAAAGGAAGTGAAGGAACACCCACATTGGTATAAGTTTAACCCTTTTTCCGAAACATGTGGATACTTACGAAAAATGAATTCTCTAGTCGATTGTGTCTAGAAGAGTATTCCCATGTATAGGTTTATCCCTTTTTCGGACCTGGGAGACTAAATTTATGAAAAAGGAACCTGTTTGAGATTACTTTTTCTTTTTCGTGCTCTTGTTTAAACTATGAAAAAGATTTTGAGCATTCTTCATGCCATTTCCATCCTCACTAAAAATTCAGCAGAAAGGCATCGAGTGATCTTTATTTCCTTCATGCTCATTAAAACTAAAAGCTTTATGCTTGCTCTTGAAGGAGCGTTGGTACAATGATAGTTTACCCCTTTTTCGAACCTTTCCGACTAACTACAAAAAGGAATACGTTAGTTCTATTGGACTAAGAGAATTCTCCTTTGGATTATTTTACACTTTTTCGGACTTAGGAGAATAAATTTACGAAAAAACACACCCATAGAGTCTTCTTTGGAGTTTTTAGACTCTCAAATTATGAAAACACCGACAAACATCTAGTAAATTAGGCTAAAAAAATACACAAATCAACGCTATATCAAGTATTCTTCTATCTCTTCTTTGAGCTTTCCAACAATGAAGAAGGTCTTGATTTTGCTTTCTTGGGATCGTTAAACCTTTACAAGGAAGAAAGAAAGGGAAGTTCATTCAAATCTTTGTTATCATGGCACCAAGTCTTGTCTCCTTGAACAAAGCACCGGTTTTGAGTCTATCAATAGTTGGGTTCTAGTGTTTAGTCTTAGGATTAATCCTGATCTCATAGTTTTTACTCCTCCGGTTAGTTACTTTTCCAATTAAATGGAGAATATGTCAATGTATCCTACATTGCAGATCTGTATTGTTGGTCCCTTTGTGTCAAAAAGATGCCTAAGTCATTATCGTTTCGTGCTCACTATTCAAGGATAAAACCTTTGTCGTCCATTCTGCAGTTTCCTTGACCTTTTGTGTTGGCCACTCGATATCATTTCATGACATCCAGTCTTCGACGATGCTTGTTGCAAAACTTTGTACCAATTCCATATCCAATCAATATTTGAATTACCTCGTGTTAGATGAGGGAGGATGCTTTAATGCCTTCCTTCCAACATATCTCTTCCTATCGAATTCAACACATCTTGCTCTGGGAATGAGATTTAGAGTTTATGACAATACCTTGGGGGTTGCAGTCATCAATGTAAATTTCCCTCACTATTGGGTAGCGGGAATACCTTAATGCTCCCTAATCGATGAATTCTTCGGGTATTCGACTTCAAGACCATTTATTCACACTTGTTAGAATGTACTAGGTACCTTAGGGACCATTTTCATTGCTGGTGGTTTCCCTCGCGTTTGTTAATGATTTTCACCAATGACTGGCAATCAAATGGTTTCCTCCATGTTCGACTTCATCTCATCTATTCACACGGTTCGGATTCGTACCTTTGGGTGGTTTGGATTAAATACCTTGGGTCGATAGTAGAATCATCATCTTTTTCTACTGCCCGAGTTGCGCAATACCTTGTCACACTTCATATGACATTTTATGAGACATAGATCCACCTTGTATTATTGTGGCTATGACGAATTATTGAGCATGGATCCATGTTGTTCATTTGTGGCCATGATTCCTTTAGATTTCACATGGAACATTTTTGCATATTATGATGCTATGATAGTTACATTAGTTATACACATGTTGGATCCGCCTTATATCTTTATGACAATCATTTGTATATGGACATGCATGTACCATAGATTAGTTTTGTCTATCATTTATCTCTCTTTCAGGTACCTTCGTTCGAGCCTAGGATCTTGGATTCTCCAGTTTCTCCGACTCCATGACTCAACCGTCCCTGTTTATAATGTATTTTGGCTATAATCTTACCCTCTAACCTCATACATTAGGGGGCATTTGTTATAGCCCAAAATGGCACTTCTCCATCCGGGAAAACATTTACATGTTTTGTCGCACGATGACACTTCATGAAAGCTATTGTCAGTCACTCAAAGGATACCTATGGATGGAAGGGCCATATCAAGAGTTTTGTAACTCTGTTTAACCTATGTTATGGATATAAAGCCATTGCATTCAATGAACTTTCACTTGCACCATTACAAAATCAACATTTTTTTATCAACAATTCATTTATCACAATCCCATTCATTCCATTAACTCCAATTATCCATCTCATTCATTCCATCCAATCTAGTGATCATTTCATTCATCCCATACACATTCATTCCATCATTCCACAACTTTCACTTCCAATATACCATCTTATGGCTTATGCATACACCTAAAGAAGGCTACAAAATGTATTATGTCACAACTTTTTCCTGATGCAAGTATCTACATGATTATGCACCTATAGGCATATACAAGGGACAAGAACTATATGAATGTGCACCCAAGAAACTATAGTAGATGATCATTACAAGAATGCTAACCTAGAGGAAACTATAATAAAGGAGTGCTACAGGAATGTCGACCTGCAAGTATCTATAGGAAAGAAGTCCTATAAGAGTAGCACGTACATGAAACTATAGGAGAAGCAAACTATAAACATACAACTTACATAATTCTATATAAAACAAATCTTCAACCTATGCATTCCTAGTCATCCAAATCAAGCGTATGACCCACCTATTGGAGACAATTTAACTAAAAAATGACTATGCGAGCATATAAAAGGATCACTTGGAAGATCACAACTTTCATCTAGGAAGTATGCAAAGACATTCACATACCACGGTGCATTTCTTCCAAACAAGAAATTACACATATGAGAAGCTACACCACATTTGTTAGCTTTCAAGTAATTATGTTTGTTGATAGGCGATGGATCACATTAAGTCAAAACCACAATCATAACAAGAAAAGGTCCACTAAATGCCATTGAACAAAATAAATTTTGAACTCTTGTAATACCATATTGGGGGAAAAGAAGAGAAAAAATGAAGTTTGAAGCCATCTCAATCCAAGGAAAAAGAAGATTGAGTTTCTGAAGTTTAAGATTTAAATCCTAAACTCTGAACTAAGACATAACAGTCTAAGTCTTTTGAAGAGTTTAAGTGCTAACGATCTAACTCCAAGCTAAGGAATACACCAGTTCACTCTTCATATATACCAATGCAATACTAAATTATAACAAATATAACATCATGATACCCTATAACTATAATAGATAAATGTTTTAGATGTTATGGGTTGAAGTATTTTTTTCTTTGGAATTAAGGAGACAATGTCTTGGTCTATAGAGTTATTTCCTCCGGGCTTACTCTCACACCATGTGAGGGTTAGTTCATCATTGAAACATATGCCTCAACATATTCATGGGGTGGTGTCATGATAGAGAAACATACCTAAAGAGAAGAAATATGTACATGACCACCTTCAATATTTGGATGAATGAATTGTAAAACAATTGTTCACATACATATTCAATTTTTATTTTAATTGGAGCTCAAGCTAATTGGGAACTTGGGTTACTATGCTAGTATGCACGACTGAAGAGTCATTTTAAGAAAAAAATATCAATTCTCATGCCAATATAGATAGTCACTATGCCTCTATGCAAATTCACCTTTCCAAGCCAGATCATCATTTGGTGCTAATTGTAAAGTATATTCTCATAAATGTTCTCCATAAGAGTTTATTTTTTCTAGTAAGCGAGCCGATGTATTGGCCAATTTGAATATTAAATAGATTGAGGTGAGTTCATTGAAAGAAACATCTGCTCAAGAGGACCAACAAATTGAAATTCTCAATGGTATGGTAGCATAAAGGGAGACCCTTCGTGGGAAGGCACAAGCAGAAATGGATAAAGCTCTAGAGGCCTTGGAAACACAAAGGGAAAGACTTGCAAGAAAAGGTCCTATGAAAGGATCTAGACACATATTGTGGGATAAGATAGTAGCAGAGGCTACTAAATTTAGAGATTATCTAGTCATGATTCAATATGAATATGATTTAGCAGTGACTAGTAAACAAAAGGCATAAGCAATTATTAATGAGCTTGGAAATAATCCCAATTTGGCACAAAATGTGATCAGTTATTTAAACATCCGAATAAATGACACATGGAAAAATTGTGTCAAACAAATTAAAACCAAACAAAGTAGTAGAATTGAGCACCATTATCCATAAGACACTACAAGTGTGTTTTGATGAGGACAACATGAACACATTGTCCACACGCTCCTAGTATAGAGTTTTCCAATTTTGACCCTTTAATGCAAAAATTGCAATCTTGTTATTGAAATTGTAAACCCTAGAGAATAGCATGATGTTGAAGATGTTTGGGGTTATTGTTGCTCTTATTGTAGAATAACATTAGAAATGGAGAATTATGTTATCATGGATCTTCTTGTATAATTTTGGTCAATTGATCCTAAAGTTTGATAATGTGATAATAGCACGTTATTCAAATGAATATTGGGTTTGATAATGTCGTGATAGAGTTTATAATATGCATGTAAATCCTAGCATGGAAATTTTTCAATGTCCTTCAATGTCCATTGAATTCAGACCTAATGTGAGATTAGGATTTCATAATGTGATAATGGGACATGATTCAAATGATTCTAGGGTTTGATAATGTGATTCTAGGTTTTTTCTTATGCATATAAATCCTAACTTCAAAAGTTTTTAGAGTCACTTCAATGTTTGTTGAAGTCGATTATTCAAAACTAATGAAGTATCATTTTCAAACGAGGCAATTCACTTGTCCTTGAATCTAAAAGAGTTCCAATTGGTGTATATTTGTGAAAAGTAATAATAAAACTAATAATCTCGGTACAAAGTATATTCATTCTCAAGATGAATGTTAATAAGCACTACAGGTAGTGCAACTTTAAAACGCACCATTATGTTGTGCAGACAAGTTTTTAAGGTCACACAAGAATTTTTTTTCATAAAAAATAAAAAGGGGAATTTACCTATTGAAAAGGAAACTAGCACAAAAATGTAAATTACAATGTTGTGAATAAATTACTTGGTTTTGTCTTCACCAAGGAGTCACAGTTGCTATAAAAGTCTCAGCCTAAATCTAGGTAGTTTTGGAAATCCAGAAAGGAAATGAAATTTGCCTTGGATGAATATTGTTAGCGAAATTTAACATTTCATAAGCGTGGGACAATGGGAGCTCTTAGTTGGACAAAAAGAATGGGTGCTTGAAGGAGTTAGAAGTACTGGTGGACACATTAACTAGCTCAAATATCCCTTGGTGATAGGCTAATTTAAGGTCAATCTTGCTAAAAACTTGGTGGTAGGTGCCTTTCAATTACTCGAGAGGATCATAAATCAAGAGGATGGGGTATTGCTTCACGACTCTGATATTCTTTAAGGCTTTGTAGTTATACAAAGTCACCATGTTCCTTGAAACGGATCTCACAAAATGAGGATCTTGGTGGAATGTGGTACTTATGTATCAACCCTTGGGTTATTAACCATTTTGTAAGAAAATACCTGGATGATTTGTGAAGCGCCCATGGCGTTTTATCATTGTGGGGGGCGTTTTTATCAATGCCCAATGAATCTGCAAGTTCATGAGGTAGTCATCTGAAATCTGCTGGGGCATTTTTCTCCCTACTTGGAGGAATTTAAATATGCCTCGGGCGTTTTGACCAATGTTGGGTGTTTTTCTCAGTATCTGGATGAATTTACATATCCTTGGGCGTTTTTCTCATTCGATGGAAGGATTTCAATGTGCCTGGGGCGTTTTTGAAAATTGTTAGGATGAATGCAATTATGCTGGGACGATTTTGACAACTTCTGGATGAATATAACTGTGTTGGGGCGTTTTTAACAACTGGTGGATGAAGATAACTGTGCTGGGGGCGTTTTTGAGCTTGCTGGATAAATTAAATATGCTTGGGCTTTTCTCGCTACTTGAGGAATTTATTTAAATAAGCCCGGGGCGTTTTTTTTTAGCACGGTTGGACAAATACAAATGTGTTGGGGTGTTTTTGAGCACTGGTAGAAGAATATAAATGTGTCTAGGGCGTTTTTGATCAATGTTGAATGACTTATGAATTTCCTCGGCGTGCGTTTTTATAAATTGTTGGGAGAATTTTGAAGGGTAGAGCGGATAAAACATTCTTTGTAAAACTGACAGCAAAAATTTAAGGGTGGGTGGGCAGCTGAACAAATTCTTTTTTCAAGATACATCACTGCCACATGACATAGATAAGTGTTTTTTACTCTTCATGCATCTTTCCTTCTGATTCAAAATACAGTCAACTGAAAATGATCTTTCAAAGATTCCTGTAAGGGGATCAGGGCACGGAAAAGGCATATAGTTGGTTTTTTTGGGACCTCTGCATTTTTTTTACGGGGATCAGGGCACGGAAAAGTCATATAGTTGGTTTTTTTTTGGGACCTCTGCATTTTTTTTACATGGAAGTGTAAAGCCTTAAACTTATTTGTGTGTCAAGGATCGCGGAGATACAAACTGCGTCCAGAATCGAACTGCTGGCTATCGAGAGTCATCCATCCGAGCTAACCATTACACTATCTCTGCACTTTACCAAGAGAAGATGAAAGGCTTGGACCAATTGTATCCATACACACGATACGCAAAATACGTCATCAGAACCATCATCAGGAATGTGCCCTGGTTGTGCACTAGATACATAATGCTATACATAGCCCCCTTATAAGAAATCCTCGAGTTATGTGTTGACATCATATTCTCTGGTAAGATATATGGATGGACCTTCAACTTTTTATTGATTTCCCTCGGTGATTTTAAAACCTATGAAAACTTTGAGTCATATTTAAGCTATTTAAAAGGAGATTTTGGAAAATTAAGGAGATTTAAAAATCTCTTAGTTTTATGTCATGGTGTCCTATCAAAATTATTTTGGAGTTCGAAAGTACAACTTCTGAACCTATATAAGTGAGAAACTACTTAGCAAGCAAAGATGGGGATCATCAAGGTTGGGTTGGGAAATATCAAGGTTGGGTTGGGAAATATCATTATTAAGAATCAATAGATACTAAAATCCCAAATAGGCATTCCTATTCACTAAACTTGCTTTTAAATATGAAATGCCCCAACTAAAAGCTATCGCTAATATGATCATGATAATGCCATGAAAGTATTTAGGATGAGTTAGTTCATTTATAGATGGTAAAAATTGCGAGATGATTTGGTGATAAATATTTGAGGGTGCAACGAGCCAACCTTTTGGATAAATGAATTGAATCGACCTAACCAAAGTTTGGTGAAAAAAGTTGTTGTGACATGAGCATCATTTGTCAATGTTAAAAAAATTATGTTCAACAAAGATATACATGTTTGGCTCAACACATCTACTTAGAGCTAATGACAAAATTAGTATCAACATGGCATCCTGAGGTACTAATAGCCATCTCAAGGCACTAATAACCCCTTCAAATAGTTGCAATATAAATGGTTCCTTCCTCTCTCAATGATGCTAGTTCCATAAGCTATTAAAGTATAATGGAAAAAGTGTATATCTTCCCATCAACATTATGTAACATACTTAGACATCATTGCTTTCAAAACTAAACATTTTACCACTAAAACAACTCAAGTTATAAGAAAAAGTGTATAATTGCCAGTCAACATTATGTAACATAGTGAGGCACCATTTATTTCAAACACTAAACATTTTACCACTAAAAGAACTCATGACAATACCCTTAGTAACAATAGATCTTCAACCAAACCCATCAACAAAATCTTCACCAAAAACATTTTATAGTCTGCAATCCATCGACCAACAATAACAAACGTTGCCAAAATAATATCCTTAGTAAGGATTGTTACATCGAAAACCACAACAATTCCTATAGACATAAAAACAAACCAACAACCTTGTGACATTGTGTGCTCAAACTATCCCCACAACTTTTCCAAAAAATCATACACTCGCTGGCTCCACATTGAGCATACAACACTTTTGGATGATGAAACTACCATCTCCAATGGCATACCCATCACCTAGATAAATTTCCTACCTTCTTAAATCCATCTACCTCAAATGCTAATATCATTGACATGTAATACAACATACATCTTGTAAGGATTTCCCACTCTATCCATCCATTACAAACCCTTCCCCTGCTTGGGCTCCCTTCTACCACAAACCCACTGTCTTACACAAGCTCATCCATACAAGAACACTAGCTAGACATTAATTCCTTTGTTAAAATCATGAACTATTAACCCACCTCACATCATATTAACATTGGGAATTCTATCAAGAAACCCCTTCAGTACCCCATTGTAGGAATTCCTTGGTTACATTGTCACTGGATCCAATTGGCCCGCGAGCTACACCTCCATGGGTATAGTATTTTTTGGGGACTCTAAACCCCTTTAACATTTGTCTGGAATTGTAACACTGCCAAAACATTTCATACTTGGGTTGTTTTTAGGTATCATGTTATTTTTTTTCCTTTACATTGGAAAGGTGTTGCGTTTGGGGACAAAGGGATTATTCAACAGGCAGGCCACTTCTCGTGAGAAAAACACTTCGCTATGTTTGGAATTTTGTATTTAAATTAGATTAGGCTATCCAATTTTCTACCTAGATAGCCATTTTTAGAAAATATGGTAGTCTTCAAGTCAGCACTAGTATGGATAACAATGATTTAAACATCACTAATGAAGTTGCCTTTAAGTAAGGAACCTATTTCTTGCAGATTGATTTACATTATACAGGACAAAATACAAAGAAGCTAGTTCACTAGATAAAAATATGAAGCTACTGGTTCCAAAGGATTTTCCATAGAAAAAATGAGTGGACAATGAGAAGACCCTTGTCACTACAACAAATCCGATCACAATTAGATTGGCTCTAGCCATGGTAGCTTAGCTTGGCTGGAAATGTTATCAGATGGATGTAAAGAGTGCCTACATTGATGGATATTTAGGAGGACATGTATGTGTATAATGCTTCAACTACATAGATTCCAAGATGCACATAAAGAACATCTAGTGTGCAGGTTTGCAAATTCTCTTTACAAGTTAAAGAAAGCCCCAAGGGCCTAGTACATTAAAATTGATAAATAACTCACAATATCTAGGTTCAGAAGAAGTCCTTATGGTCTAAATCTTTATGTCAAAAGCTCAAGTTAGGGCATATTTATTTTAGTGGTATATGTAGAATATGTTATCATCCGAAGGAGTGAAGCCAGTGTAATTTGAGAGATAAAATCTCAATCATGTACTTCTTTTGATGCAAGTAATGTTGGCCTCTTGCATTTTTGCTTAGGTGTAGAAGTTTGACATTCTTACAGTGGTGTGATTGTCTCTCAAACTAAATATGCCTAAAGTATACTAGAGAAATTTAGCTTGCTTGAATGTAAATAGATTCACCTATGGAGGTTAATTTTTGAAATTATAACTAAAAGTTAATCAAAATTGGTTGATGATTCATTTACATAGTACAAACAATTATGGGAACCCTACTATACCTTACATCAATGAGGACAAACTTCTTCTTTGCAGTCAGCTATATCCCTAGATTTATGACATCTCCAAGAAATAAACATCTCACTGCATCTAAGATGACTCTAAAATATATACAGGGAACTTTGGAGTTTGGTATCATGCACAACAGAACAATGGATTTCCAGTTGACAGGGAATACTTTAATAAATACCGAAGGATGGGGTATATTGAGATGGAACCTTATGGAAGGCTTAGTTTTTCATTAAGACCTCCAATGTATTGCACCTGCAAACGAATTTAAAAGAAGATATGTAACTAGTAAGAATTCCATGAGATGACCTCCCATTGATAAGAATATGTCCTGAGCATAATTCTTTTTTACATGTTTTTTAAGATCCCTCGATGCAAGCTCAAGGAAAAAAATAGGATGTTATGAAGACAAATCCTCTAGTGATATAGTTTTCAACGTGACTCAATGCAACCTAGAGCCATTGATATGGATAAATAAAATGAGTATTTGTTCCATTTACATGTTTGGATGCATAAACAACCTCTTCATTTCATCACTAACAAGGAAGTCATATTTTTTTCCCATGGCTATTATAAAGTCATTCAAGATTTTTACTCAACACACTCATATCCTTACACAGTTGGTTGCACAACTCAAGTAAGGAACTGCATGTAATATTACATTGAGTTTCCAATACACAATCTATCCATTTAAGTAGAAATTCACTTATGGCATAACATGTTTTCTTAATATCTATGATGTGCTACTTGGATAACTAATCTTGTAGGAATTCCATGGCATATAAAATACCAAACACCAAAGCATGACATCAATATCAAAGGTAGGTCATTCCAATTACCTAAGATAAACATTAAACGATTTTTTATTTTTGTTTTTTAGATAATTCGTTGCCATACACTCATTATACATCCATAAAAATTATGTTTGTTCATATTTGTTATGCTTTTAGATAAGAGGTTTGACCTCCACAACTTCTTTGGTCCAAGTCCCTTGGACAGTCATAAATTTACTGATCATCTGCCATTTGGAAGGCCCATTACTTTTATACCTATCACCCAATCTTATATCTATCACATATGGTTGGTTAGACCACACTTTGAGAACAAGGGTGAAAACCAACAATGACAATCCCACTATGGAAAGCAGAGAAAAAATAAAAAAGAAAAAGAAATATATACCACTTTGTGATTTTCATATGACCATCTCTTGAATACAACAATGTGATTTCAAGATTCTAGAAGGCCCTAAAGAAGGGAGTAGCATCCCAATAACACCTATGCCATACCACACAACTCAAGAGGAGGACACTCTGTAGGAGCATAGTTTATTTAAGGTATTATTCTCATTGTAGATTATATGGCTATCTCAAAACTATGGATTCGTATTGCATTCATAGTGCATGGAAAATATTTCCAAGTTCTGCATATATCATCATTGAGCAAGCAGTCAAGATGGCACAACGAGAAACACTGATTTAAACCCAAAAAATCACAAGCCAATAAATCACGCCATAAAAATCACGTTTCATATTTGTGTTTTCCTGGCTGTAATGTTTGTTGTCAATATCATAAACAAGGTCACCCTCACAACATATAAGAAAATACTTTTGTCCGCCCAACAATGATGAATTCATCAAGTTGACATGCATCGTGGAATCTCTTTCTTGCAGTTGAAAATAATCATTTGATTTTAGCATGCAGCTTAGATGCCTTACTCCATTATCAGAAGGGAAACATTGAAAGGTAGGATTTGGAGAATCCTTCTTTCTTGGTCTTCATGGAAATTATTGAATAAGATATTCTATTTATTGGAAATTACCTCCATAACCATTCATGTGCAGTGTAATTATAGAATTTCTTAATATTTTTCTATTTTGTATTGTTACTTCTATTAATATAATACTTTTTACCAGTCATAAAAGGGAATCCAGTTGACATTTCAATATATATAATATATGTCAATATGATAGCATCACATGAGTGCTTATACTCATAGAGTTGACTGTCACAAACAATTGCATTAGTTGACTTTTCAACCACGCAAAATTAGTTGTCTTGACAATGGCCCTCTCTCAAAAAGTTGAGACATAACCTTTGACTGAGTTAAATGCATACTATTCTAGGAGATGGATCTTGCACAATTACAAAATGATCTTTGAAGCACAAAGAAGTCACTTTTTTTGGTCCAAATAAAATGCTTCCTTGTATCTATTAATAAAACACATATGTACATAACATTTTATGTACAAGCAAAGATTGCTGATAATCCTAGCAACTAACTGTCCAAGGTGCACAACTTTTTCGTATAGGTTAAAACAAATAGTAATGTTCGACCATATAGTGACATAAGAAAAAAACAAAAGCATGATGAAATGGCCATCTGACCAACACAAAACATCACATCTGGCAGCAGTTTGTAATAGTTTGACACCAGGAAAGGGAGTAGGCCATTTGTGTTTTCGTTCTTGATTCTCATGTACTGCCTAACTAGATCAATAGTGAGAGTGCCCCTATTTGGTCAGGACTAAGATGAGAAGGTGGGAAAGCTAGCTGTAGGGATCTTCCTGCTCAGAGTGCATAGTGCCTGACCTCAATAGTGTATAAGCTGCATCATATGGCTCATTTCCATCTCCACCTTGTGGGCATGAACTTGAATTTATAAGTGGAGGTTAAGAAGTCGTGTTTTTTTATTTCCTATTTTTTCTTTATTTTATTTTAATAAATGCATCTTATATAATCTTAGTGTCCAAAAAATACCACTTTAAGCAAGACAAATCAATGGGTTATGCTGCAATTATAGGTTCATGACCTGTTTCTTCTTCACAATAGAGGGAATGTGCCACAACGTTTCCTCTCCTGCTTAAGTCATTAGTGACCAATAAGAAGAGAATGAAATTTGACATAGGGCAGGCCTGTCTTGATGCCCATTATAAGGAGGCTGGCCCAATTATAAGGAGAGAAAAAAGAACTGAAGATAGACATCCCGTTATCCAATATACTAACTCTAGCTTGATCCCAATCAGATTAAAATTAACCTCAGATATTTCCAACTTACTTTACCATAGCTTTTAGACAAATCTAGCTTGAGAACCATAGATGACATTTTGTTTCATTTTATTGAATGTGAACCCTCATGAACCACCCTGATTGCATCATGGATCTGCTTAACCAGAAATTCTAGAATTCTTTCATCACTCTCAATTTGTATTCCTTCATTAAATCATATAAAAACCCAAATAAATTTTACTGTGCAACCATTGGGACATGGAATTTTTGAGTTCTTAAAGGACTCTATCACTGCTTTGAGCTCTTCTTTTGATACATGTTATCCCCCTATTTGCATCAGGTGTTCAGTTGAGAATTCTGAGCTAGCCTGGGGAGAAAGAGACATACTGGGCAATATTTGTTGGTGAAAAGGGATGTAAATATCATCCTCTCCTAACTCTAGGCCCTAGAAGTCTTCATTTTCAGTTTTGGGCACAATTAAGGACTGTCCATGTCCTCCTACAGCAGAGAACATGCCTTTAGGCAGTTATTGGGTGTGAATCTGGACAAGAGTAGCAATATGAAGTTTTGGGCACTTTTCCTCATAAATAGAAGGTGTAACAAGATCTAAAGGGGAAACCTGGGTTAGATTGGAGGACATATTTGTGCATAAAATGTATTTCTTGGTTTATTTGGGCATGCCATTGGTAAAACAATATTGAAACAGAGTCTATCACAATGTCAAACTGATCAAAGAGTACTATCACAAAGTGGAGGATGGAATTAGCAAGATTTGCAATGACATTCTCACAATTATTAATGAACATTTCATTCCCTCTTCTAGCACTGATGAGTCTACAGTTTTCTAATACAAGACTAAGGGGGATTATTATTGGTATTTTGCAAAGTTTAAGACTGGAAATGAAGGGAAATAGGCTACAAATCAATCTCTCAAATCTTATCAGGTTGCTTCAAACACAACAACTACAAATCTGGCACCTACACATCCAATCAATCTTGGGTTGGCATTGAACTTCTTAGTTTTCTACTATGAAATGTTGAACTCGCCTGAGAGGGCCTGCCACTTGGATAAACAAGAATTTGATGAAGCAATTAACGAACTTGCATTCTCATTGAAGAATCATACAAGGACAACACATTAATGATGCAATTACTGAGAGACAATCTTACTCTCTGGACTTCATATTTACAAGAAGAAGGGATGGAGACGAGTGTTGATAATCCGGGTATCCAATAGAACATCTTCAAAAATTCCAAGAGCCCAAGCACAATCATTTATGATGTCCGATGTCAAATATATCCAAGTGTGAAGCACACATTCGCAATCAACGCCAACAAGTCACAAGTCGAGCATATCATGTCATGAAGAGCACACTCATTACTTCAAGTAAAAGAGAAAGTTGAAAACAGGTTATCGATTACACACATAATTGGTAAGTTTGCAATGCAACAGTTAGTCCATACTACATCTCTTGTCTTGATAATTTGGAGGCTATCCAAAATATCTCTAGTGCTAAACATTATGAGCACTTGAATCAAACATGCTTAAGAAAAGAAACTCAGAAGGGAGGCCTGTTCATAAAGTCAAACCCTGTTTTCATCTTTTGAAATTTGGGCTCCATACGAAGAAAAATAAAAGATCATGACAGAATATAGAAAGGATGAGGGTGAAAAGGAAGGACAAAGTAAATTAAAGGAAGTTCTTGAAGAAGGGGATATTGAAGGAAAGGTAGAAAATCCAAAAACTTCAAATTCTCTCAAAATGTGGAAATTGGAAATCTTAGAACTCTAGTGTCCCAAAGGATACCTACTTAAAAAGGCAGGAATACACCAATCCAGAAGATGGGAAATTAATGGAGAACAAAAAAGGACAATCCCTAGCTTTGTCAGTGACTAGTGTGGGGAAGAATTTGTCCTCTACTACAATAGTAAATGGATACATATGGTGGTAAGAATACCACAGTAAAGGTGAAACGATAGATAAAAATGCAGACAACCTCTAATGAGGAGGTGGCTACATGTCATCTAGATGCAATACGAGTCTTGTGTGGGGCTCAGAAATAATGAAAGGCACAATCCTTCCCAGGAAAAAAATGCAATCAATGATAATAACCTTTTTTAATATAATGGACTTGGTGCATAAATCCAAAATGAAGAGCCTTGAAAAAGGCCGCAAACAGAAATTTGGAGAGAAAACAAGCTTGGCCTGGCCTATCTTGGGACAACATTCTTTTTGTCTAAAAAATGTAGTGTTTCTTTTATCATAACTAATGGTTATGCTCTTCTAAACTACATGGAGAAACAAGGAGTTTGGTCAAATCTCTCAACATAAAAGCAAGAATATCCAACAGTTCCTTGTAATGTTGGGGGTGACCTAAACTCTATTTTGGCGTTTCGTGAAATGAAATAAAAACAATTATATGTATCCAACAAATGGGAAAATAATTTACTCCATTCGTCTCAATAGACTAATAGGCATAGAACCTTAAGAAGTATTCTTCACATGGAACAACAGAAGACTGGGAAATACCTACATAGCAAAAAGACTAAACCACCTACTGATAAAGGAATACTGTAAGGTACACCACAAGAGGTGTCAAAGCTAGTCTGGTTCTGTCCTGTGGCCACTCACTTTGGCTGGTAGTGATTCATTCAAAACCAACTATTCAAGACATCATGACTCATACAGTCCTATACTACTGAAACAATTTTTTTGCAAATTTGTACTGAAAAGGGACATTATTAACTGCAGAGTTTCATTGTCTGTCCAAAACTTGGCTACCCATAGGAAATATGTACATAAAAAGAAAAAATACAATCTTCTCAGATACTAAAATCACTACAAATTGTCGCTGCCACAACAGCGCATCACAGGGTCAGAGTATATCACAGCCACCAAACACCACAATTGTAAAAAGAAAGGCATATGTAGAAGGGAGATAGAAGGCTGTGTTGATTCCCTAGAATTTACAGAACTTGAGAATCGGTTTAATTTGAAAACATGTACATCCATGAGAGAAAGCAACTACATCTAAGAGACATGTTAACGCTATCTAACCGTGAAGAGGTACTTACTTCTGAATGAGAGGTTAACATGTATTATGCATTGATGTGCCGCATACATTTGGTATACAAACTAGTCAATCCCCTAGGAAGAAATATTTAAAATAGAGTGCAGTGGGACAAAAAAAAAAGGTGCAAAACTTGGATGGGTGATCAAGGCTATATAAGAGAGATTAGAAGCTAGGAAAGTTAGCAAACGGCTAATGGGGAAGACCATGTTTAATATGTGAGCTCAGAGGAGAATGGATGACTATTTTGTGCTCTTTATGATGGATTTAATGGATTTAAGGACTGCCCATGTCCTCATGCAGCAGAGAATAGGTCTTTAGGCAACTATGGGTGTGAATTTTGACAAGAGCAGAAATATGAAGCTCTGGGCACTTTTCCTCATAATACAAGGTGTAACAATATCTAATTTTCTAAAGGGAAAATCTAGGCGAGATTGGAGGACAAATCTATGCATAAAAGGTATTTCTTGTTTTATTTGGGCATGCCCTTGGTAAAATAGTATTGAAACATCCATTCCATGGGTAAAGTAAACTGTAAGAAACCTAATTACTCATGATGGTATGGACATGTGGGTAAAACATCAATGGATCCTTGTTCCTAAACAGTTTGGGAAAGTAAAAAGGAATGAACCATCTCAAATATCACATCCAGAAGAAATAATTTGGTAGTATGGGTAGTCTTTTCAAATGATTATGTTGTTGTTCTGACAGTTGCAAAGGATATCGAGAAGTTTTGTACCATGTATTGACAATTCATTTGCTCTGGACCCAAGAAAAATGATCAATGTAACTCTAGTCTGTGTAAGTTTCAGGGCACAGTGGATCGACCCAGAATTAAAAAGGAAAGAGAATGCATTCCTTGAGGAAGAATTTAAAGCTTTCCAACACCTAACAAGTAGAAGCTAACAAGCAAAGACAAGAATCTCAACAACATCTAGCTGATAAGTGTAATTAATTGATTGATTGAGAAAATAATGCCATGGGTGAGGTAAAAAGACATTCTATAAACAATGTTTTGAAAAAACACATTTACAATATCAGTTAGATTGCATGTCACAAAATATGTTATTTTGTGTGTGTGTGTGTGTGTGTGTGTGCATACATACATATGTGTGCACACACACACACACACACACACACACACACATATGTATGTATGCATACACACACACACACATGCACACATATATATATGCACACACACACACATGTGTGTATGTGTGTGTACATACATACATACATACATACATACATATATATGTGTGTGTGTGTGTGTGTGTACATACATATATATATATTTGGTCTCGAAATCTCATGTCCGTAAATGTTTTCAAACATATGCAGTTTACAATATTCCTAAATAGTGATTACAATCTCAACACCACTCAACTGTATAGTGATGAACAAGTAGAACATGTATGAAGAGATCCATATCTAGATTATTTTTTGAACTTTCCAGTGCCTAAGTCGAATGGATATATGTTGTTATTCACTTACATTTTAATGTTTATGTAGGTAAGAATTAATAATGTAAAGAATGTTGAGGAAGTTATACATGCCCAGTTTCCACTAGAGACATAGGTAATGATAATTTCCTTTTGGAAATATCTCATTCATTTTGGTATACGTTTTAATGTGCGGATATATTGATTTTAACTTCGATTCTCACTTTCTAGGTCCATCAAATTGATGTCATGGAAATTGAGGACGAAGGAAATGGTGAAATAAATCTACTACAACGACATGTACATGGGTACTTTTGTCGACCCATCCATTTTTGAATAAATATTTGCTACATTTTACTTTACCTCTTCAATAATTTCTTCCTCTCTATCTAGGATTCTAGGCTATGTGAAACTGAAGATCCAAAGTTAAAGATGATATTATGTGGCCCTCGAGTATCCCTTCCAATTCATACCCCATGGGTTTTTTTAGTTTCCTTCATATTGGTAGTATCCATTTCCTAGTAAATGCTTTAAAAATGTTCAATATATTAACATAATATCCATAAAAATCATAAGGTATGAAAACATAATTCTTTAGATTCTTTTAATATTTGATAATTGAAACTACTTTGATCCTCACCTTCAAATTTTCAAGAAAATAGGTGACTCACACATGAAATTTTAGAACCCTAAACATTGTATCGTGCTATATTCAAAATTAGCTACCCACAATTTAAAAAATCACAATTTCTTTTTTATTTGCATGATTGACTATATAACAAGGGTCAAAACTAGGATATTGTATCCCCTCCCCCCTTGGAATGCCATCAGCCTTGATGCACTCTCTAGATCAAAACAAATAAGGATATGACTGACTCATTAGAGAGAATTTGAGGTCAAAAATGGGCCTCCTAAGAGATGTACTACAAAAATATAAGATATATTAAAATATTATGATTTAAGGGTTTTATGGGGTAGGTATATATGACAACTCACCTCTTACACTACTTTTTATGCACAATATAAATAACCATGGTTGAGTTACTTTTCTAAATTGACTATAAATAAAATTAATAAAATAACTCTACAATGATGTGATTAAGATTCATTGTAAATTCCCAAAAAATTATTGTCCTTTAGCATTTATTTGTCTTCAACTTGTAAATAAAATTAAACAAAAAAAAAAAATTTAGGAGTTATTTTTTTAATTTATGTTGACTTTTTATATTTAGTACATTCCTCATCAATTTAATTTTAATGTGATTTAGTTGATATTTATTTACATGTAAAATTTTAACAATATTATTATAATATTTATTGCATTATTAGAATAAATTAATATCAAAATCATAATTTATTTTTTATATATTCTTTTTATTGTAAATGAATGTTATAGTTAAATCTCTTATAGAAAATAATATAAGATATAATTTATTCTTAAAAATTGAGTAGTATATATATATTATCTCTAGAACATTATTATTTTGTAAAACATTTTTATTTTATTTTATTGTAAATGAATGTTACAGTTAAGTCTCTCATAGAAAATAATATAAGACTTGATTTATTCTTAAAAATTGACTAGTGAAAATATAAAAAAAAATTAACTATAAATATTATCTTTAGAACATTATTATTTTGTAAAACATTTTATTTTATTTTATTGTAAAGGAGTGTTATAGTTGAGTCTCTCATAGAAAATAATGTAAGACAATAATTATGAGTACTTTACTTGAAAATAAGAAAATAATGTGAAAAGACATTTTTATGAACTATGAGTACTTTACTTGAAAATGACAATAATAATATTTTATGAGAAAGTGAATTGTGAGTACTTTAGTTCAAAATAACAATAATATTATTTTATGAGAAAGTGTGAAATGACTTTTATTATGAGTACTTTACTTTATGACTTAAAAGTACTTGTACCACTACCTTGGTTAACTATGGGTTTTCATCCACCATAGAAAATGTGACAAATAAACATTCTTAACTCGTGCAATGCCACCTCAACCATGGGGGATAATGTCATCTACTAGAATGTAATTGGTTGATTTTTATAGTACATTTTGGTCTTTTTGAGGCCCATTTTTGACCTCAAATTCTCTCTAATGTACTCATACTCATGCATATATGTGATATGACTCTAAGTAATCCATTGGACGAACAACATCATATGACCAAAGATATAAATCATACCATTTTCATAAGATTGCCTCTCTTAACTTCGGATCAACTTTTCTTTTAGGGTTTCTTAAAAATTCAAATTAGCACAAATTATTTCGATCTTTCAAAGATCGGAATAGAATTCTTATTCATGTCTTGTACATGTTCGATCTGATTAGCACAATTACTTAGGTTACTTTAAGGCTCAGATTAGACTTCAATATTCTCAGTTGTAGTCAATATTCTATCTACATAACCAACAATTGTAACCATTTATCCTTATTACAAAGTTAGACACTTATTTGGGATGATTGTGTCTTCCTCTGGGTATTTTCAACACATCTTCAAGCTTCCAATGGATGATGAAGTTTGTTCCATAAGGGATTTTTGTTGTAGGTTGTCATTTTGTATACTTCTTCAAACTGGCAAATAATCTACTTAGTTCAATCCTGCAAACTCATTAGATATTGAATTCCAACTTAGAATTACAACTCCATCTATATGGTCCATAAATGATGGGAAAATGGGACACACACACACATACTAAAAATTTTGAAAACCATGAGACATGAAAAATTTCAATTTTTAGATTACCATTCATCATTTAGAATTAGAAGTATATCTATATTATCAGCCCTAAAACCACATTTTTGGGTTCATTGTGAACTGCTTTGTGGATGGAAACAACATTGCAACTTCATCATTTCTAATATGGACGTGTTCCGAAGTAGCAACAACATTGTGTTCTGGTTCTTGGGTTCAAACAATAGTTATAAGACTCACGATATCTTCCTACAGTGGTTAAAAAACAATGGACTAGAATTCCTTGTAAATCTGGGCATCCCATTGAGTCACTGTGACAACAATAATAATCATCCCAAAAACAATAACCTAGTGGAATAGGGAAACAACTAAGACCGGATTCTTCATTTCTTCTTTTAGTGTGACTCCGTGAAAGTGAAACACAAAGTGCATCTATCAATGAACTGGATAATTTTATTTTGGGTAATTAACGTATTCATAATGAAACTTCCATTCTTTTCTTTCCTGGGCCTATTAACAACAGAACTCTAAAGGATAAAATTCCAAGGCCAGCGGTGATCATAACAGGGTTTAGATTAATTTCTTTTTCAATATTCTTGTACTTTATCCTAATAGGCTAATGATCATGCCTTTGAATCCCTCAATCTATAGTCTTTACCATATATTTACAAATGAGTGGTAAAGATTCTTATGAATCAATCTATAGTCTTCCATATTTTCATCTTCCATTCTTACACAAATATAATTCATTAGCCCATATAACCTTATAGTGATAGGGTGGGTAGGAAAAAGCTCTTGTGTATATGTACCAATGCTCTAGTATGTAATCTCCCTTATTACTATTCGATTTCACATATGTCTTGAAAGAATGTGAGGAGCCTATGTTGCTCCATATCTCAAATGCATAACATCCTTTGTCTTAACCTCTATGGTAGGAGTTAACTTTGATTGTGTTCATGGCATCAAGTTTTATTTCCTTGGAGTCATTCAAACAATAACACGATCTTCCCATTTCAAACAACATCATTAGCATTATTAGCTATAATATTATTTTGAAATATTGATTGAAATGGCAAGGGGGAATCAAATTTGTGTAAGCGCTTTAGACAAAACAACCTAAAAAATTGAAGTCATATCTCTGCATGAATTATGAGTTATGGTAGCAAGGTTGTCCAATTCAATTGGTGATTTGTATATGATATCAAATTACAATCCCTAGTTCTAAGGATCATAAGAAACACTTGATTTTTACTACTATATACCTCCCAACATAATACAATTATAGAAAAAAAGGAAAAATAGGGTCTCAACTATTCTTTCAAATACTACTTGAGCAAATGGAATCATTGAGGTAGTATTACCAAATGAGAAGAAACACGTGAGAATCCTACATGGAATTGTCGATGAGAATGACAAGTTTAAAAGGAAATAACTTCATTGGCTTCATGTATATAGTATATTTGAATTGTATGCATGCATGTCCTTTTGTGGGTGGTTTAACACTACTATATTAAATCTCTACTCAATATCTCTCACATTTGAGAATTTGAAGGTAATTGATAGATCACTTCAAAAGTATGGGTCTTTAAAAAGTAATCTAGATGACCTACTGCAGTGAATTTGAAACACGAGAAGGATAATAGTGGCTCGAAAGAACCATTGGTGAGAACACAATTATAATTTGCATAGTTTCAAACCTTCATGGATACCCAAGATCTAAGCAATCATGCATGAAAGTATTTTGGACATAAAACATTCAAAACATATAAGAAGTTTGTTTCTTTGAATGTTGATGAAGGGATCAATAGATATATCAAAGTAGTTTTGAATTTGGGAATCCAAACCTATGGAACTACTTGATGACTTACCCAACAATGTATGATGAGGACTTTTCAAACTTAAAAAATTAATGAAATTACCAAGGTTCCTAATAGTGTATTGAGGCTCTTTGGGATTTCAAAATACTTCAAAGTTGAGAAGGGGCTCAATAAATATAAGAAACTATAAACAATAACACTAAACAAGTTACTGATTGATAGTTTAAAAATACTCATGTCTGACAGAGAACACTTCTTTAACCAATCTATGAAACATAATAAAGGTGTAATTTAATAATAATACCATGGATATTCACGCAATACCACAAATATCGTAAATAACCCATGACAATCAATGCATTTGCAAAAGGGATAACAATTAATTTCGTAGCATTCTAAGTGTTGATGCATCATATTGTTCATGGAAGCAAAACGTGAGCAATGCAATTTGGTTGATATTGGTTGTTTGTTTTCAATCAAACCAAATCCATCTCTTATATTGACCAGTCATTTATTTATTGTTGAAGTTCAATATCATTGATATTCTTTAAATTGTTTCATTCATCATTTGGTTTTCTATTAAACATCATCATCATCATCATCATGACCAAATTTAGTCCCTTTTGAATAAGTTCATTAGTTTGTCTTTGAGCTTTAATTAGATTCTATGCTAACATTTTTTAATGAATAGGCCCCTCATTCCTCTAGAATCAATATTTTAGGCCCATTTGCTTGTGTAAAACCTATACTTGGAATTTGAGTTATTAGATTCATAAATATTTCTTTTTCATCATCATTTGGTGTCTTATTGGTCATTCTTACCTTGTCACTGTATGGTTAATATTTTATTCACAATCCATTACTATAATATTTGATTTGTATTTGTTGCAAGCAGCAAGGAGAAGGGACTTGATAAAGAAAAAAAAACAAAATGTATTTATGAATATTGCAAGGGCTCAATAATGTAAAGAGGAGAGAATCACACTTATCAAGAAAGTGCTCCACTTAACTCAAGGTTTGAAGCCTCAGATTGGTATCTTTGCAAACAAAAAGGATGAACAATGTTAGATTCTTCAATTAGCACAACACTTCACAATCCACCAAAAAGGTGATAGCATTCGGTCTTTAGAAGGTGAAAAAAATTTACTTGTCCATAACAAGTATGAGATAACTAGATTAACATCAAGGACAGTAAGGATATGAAAATGATTAGGTAAGTTGGCACATCCATGAGTATACAAACACAAATGACATCAATAAGAAGGATTAAATCAACAAAGACATGATTCTAGAACAAGAAAGAGGATTTCTATTCAGAATGATCAGGGAAATCCTACCAAAGAAAGTTCATTGTTGGTTAAATCAAGAAAATATGAACACTACAAAGCATAAGACTCCTAAATGATGAAGGATTTACGATATCACTCCAACATGCACAACCATAGAATCGGATACAAAGAGATATATGTTGAAGCATGGTGTTACCAACAAAATGTTAATTAACAATAACATATTCAATCCAAATATGAGAGGGAAGGAAATCAATAAAAAATAAATATAATATATTTTGATTTTGAATAATATGAGTGATTGATTTACAAGAGCTCTCGTCGCATTATAAATACTCATTGATTAGTCATGAGGGTGAATGGTTATGACCCATACTGTAAAGGGTCACAATTCCAAATGAACCAGATGAGTTCAATAGTCTGAGGGCCCCCATACACTTATGTGGAAGGGGACTTCCATTCCATGGGAATTATTTTCCTACTTGCATTTATTTGATTCCAAAAGGTACATGAGTAACTTCTAACAAATTGCTTAAGCAATTCATAGTCATACTAGAACATATTTTCGCATCAATATCAAGTGATGTAGGCTAGAGTTGATGAAGGAGGCTTGGACTATTTTTCGGTGACTTTTATAGGATCATGGAGAGGCATTGTAGGATCATGTAGCTCTCCTTCCTTCAATTTTGTTTGTTTGTTGCTCTAACATAGATACCAAGATGTTGTCTTCTTTCTCTTCCTCTGCAGCCATTGCTCATCACCCTCTTCCTTCCAAGTCAAGCTAGAGGGAGAGAAATATTTGAGCAGTGAGGAGGGAATTCAAGGAGACGTCCTTGGTGATGATTTCAACATAGGTTGTTGGTTTAGCCCTTTCTCTAGCTAGCAAGTGGGACCTTTAGATGGGGAGAGCTTGTTGGGGCAGTTCATCTTCCTCTTTTCCATCACAAAAGCACAAGTTCTCAATAATCTATAATGATTAGAATGTGCATTTTATATATCTATAAATGAACAAATGAGTACAATTGAACATGGTTATGTCTTTATATAAGCTTGAAGAGATGGATCACTATGAACGGTCACTACTAATTAGGGTTTAATTTATATGACTAAGTTTATTTATATCATACATTTATTTAATATAGATATATTACAATAAAACATCCAATCCAAATACGAGAGGGGAAGAAAATCCATAAAGCATAAATAAAATATACTCTATATTTTTGCATGATAAGTAATTGATCTACAAGAGCTTTTATGTTGGTATAAATACCCACTCACTTCTCTTGTGATGGTATAAATACCAGATGTTGAGAATTCACAATAAGAAGTTGTGAGTAAGTTTGGAGTATCTGTGAATGTAATCTTATTGAGGTGGAAATTTTGAGTTGTCTATCTACAACTCTTCATTAGGACCAATAAGTCAAGGAAGCATTATCATTTGATTTTCTTATTAATACCAGAAAATTACCCCAAATCAATGTTGTAAGCCGACCATTCATAGGGTTCTAAAGATGTATGTGTGAAATTTTTGTAGCATAGGAAACCAATGACCCGATAAGAAAATAAATGACCTTAATTTGTGTGAAGTTGCAAACACAAGCTAATGACCAGCAACCAACTGTGGCTTAATTTCATTCCATCATCTCTATTGAAGTTACTAGATTTCTTTTCAATTTCAGCCTTGCGGATCTTGCGTTTAGAGTAGTTCTCGATTTTGAACAAGATTTTAGTCTCATATGGGATGTTTAATTATGAAGGAATGTTCTGCCAAGGCGTTCTTTATTCTATTATAACTAATGTCAGCACAGTGTTCCTTGATTTTTGTCTTGAAGGTTCTATCAGTTTCCCCAAGGTATGATTTACCAGACGTGCATGGAATTCAGTATACACCTTTTTGTAATTTGATATCAATTGGATCATTGACCGAGCTGAGGAGATTTCTTAAGTTGTTAGGGAAGACAATTCATAATGATATTTTTATTTTTTAGTATTTTGGTTATCCTGTCGGTTGTTCCTTGAATGTATTGAAGGAATATTTTTGTGCATTATTGACTCTAATTCTTGTGGAATGTTGACTACCATTTGCTTTCTTGAGGGATTTCTCAATATGGGGATCAAAGTACCCATTTCATTTAAATACATTTTTCAAGTGGCATTTTTTTTATTCCAAATTGGAGTTATCTGAGATCCTTTTCGCTTGGGTGATGTTAAATTTTAATATAGCAGCATAAACATTTACTTGCAGTAGAATATAAAATAGGATCGTTGAAAGAACAACCATGCACAAAAACAATAGACAAGAGGATTTATCTTAGGAAACCACAAGGGAGAAAACCCAACAACCTTCTTATAGAGATATAAGTTAAAAGTACAATATACATCCACATACATAGCAATCACATAGAGCTGAAGATAAACCACAAGAACAAAAGAGTAACTCCTCCAAAGGTAGCGAACCCACGAAAAGTCTTCTTTGCTTATGTAGTGAACTTCTCTCTTTAGTGGAGTGAACTTGCTTGGTGAAGAATGAGGAGGTCTCCTTCTATTTATACTTTTTCATGTTGACATTTTAATTTTTGGAGTAGGACCAACTTGTCTTCTTTTCCTAGGCCGACTTCTCTTTTGCTTGGCATAATAGGTGTTGCCTTCATGTTTCTTTTGGGGACAATTTGGTGAGGATGCCTCACAATGATAGTACATAAACACTCCCTCTTAGTTAGGGAGGAATAATCATACTGAAATACATATGGATATAATATGAGTATTAAAATTGTCTTGAACATCTCTATATCACAAGGAAGGTCTTCCAATACAACTCAATCCATCGAGAAGTGCCAACAAATCTACCCAGTCTATCGGGGAGTCAACATGCACCAGCTCGATCCAATCCATCAAAGATCCTACATGTAACAACATGCACCAACTCAATTTATTCCATTGGAGAGCATACATGTAACATTACGCACCAGCTCAATCCAATCCATTAGAGAACCTACATACAACATGCACCAATCTCTCCACATCGTCACAATATGTCTGAGAGATCTCCCCACTCCATCACAAAGTGTCTAGAAGAATGCACTAGTCTCTCCATCCTGTATCTGGAATGTCCGAGAGATCTCCCCACTCTACCACAAAGTGTCCTGAAAAATGCACTGATCTCTCCACTCCGTCATAGGATGTCCGAGATATCTACCCACTCTGTCACAAAGTGTCCTAGATAATGCATTGGTCTCTTCAACCCATCACAGGAAGTCCAAGAGATCTCCACACTCCGTCATAGAGTGTTCGGGAGAAGTCATTGCCCCATTCGTACCCTGATCCAATTCACATGGAGAGTGATGAGAAATGTGAGATGTATCATTCTCCAGGAGGATGGTTTGAGCAACTAGGAATAATCTTTCCATTTTGTCACAAGATATCTGGAACAAGGAATTTCCCTAATCTGAGCTATTCACTTCTTAGCCAAGTCTCATGGCTAATACTGAGGTAATCATTGATGCATCTACACTACTCATCATGCAAGATCCAATCACCCCATAGTATGTTTGGGAGAATATGCTTCCCTTCTTCCGGGTCATTCATCCTTAGCCAAGTCACATGGTTAATACTGGGAGAATTGCCACCAAATGCTTCAAACATCAATCTTCAAGCTCATATCATCTCTCTCTGTACTAGAGCGCTTTTCTCCCTATGCATATGAGCATCCTTCCCTCTCTGCATCTGAGCAACCTCATATGTGTTGTCATTGGTGTTCCATTAACAATATAACTAATTAGTCTCTTGCCCCCAGTTTCATGGTAAATTGTATTGTCTATATTTACTAATTTTTGCACTATGAGCTTGTAAACGAACAAATCAAGTGTAATAACATTCCGAAATTGTTCTAATGTGTGTGGGTGTCCTTTAGGACCTTATATACATGTGATGGGTTCAAGTGTTTACAATATTGCACCAGAAGCGGAAGAGTTCCACATAATTCCTGGGGAAATTGACTCTGGTCATTTGTGTTGGGATATTATAAACCCACTCCATACTTAGGATAACAGTATTTAATTATTATTGATTAATTTCCTACCTACTAGCCTAAATAATTGGCATCCACTTGCACCACTTGGTCAACAATTTCCATATATACCCCAGGAGCGCCTTTATCATGATTCTAGTTAGATCCTGCCCAAATTATTGACTGCCAGAATTAGTAACTGCGCCTTCCTATAGATTCTATCTTTATCCTACTTTATTCCATCTTTTCAGTGGATAAGGTAAATCTAGTCAACTAGGGAAACTACTATCTTTTGTTTCCAACCCATCCTCAATGATTTTCTCTCCAAATTCCAGGATTAGCATGTTTTTCCATCACTCGTGACAACTCACTCATGCTTTAGTTAATTCATGAGGTACCTGACAGAGTTGGAAAGTGCTTTAGTCACCTATGGGGGTTTATCATATTTAGTAAGCTAGGTTTATGAGCTAGCATGAGTTGTCTTCTAGCAAATCTATTTTTCCTTTATAAGGATGTATTACTATTGTAATAATCAGTCGATCATCATTTGTTGATCACTCCTTAATGTGTGTTCATTATTCTTCATCTTCTCTCCTTATGCTTTTTATCTACAATTCCTTGTGAGGTTAATTGTGTGCTTATTTATAGAATTATTTCTACCATCAAGGATTTAGAATTATAACATGGTATCAGAGCTTTGGGATCTCATCAATTAATCCTCCTTTTCAGATTTGCAAGTGTATTTTGCGGGTGCAACAACTTCTATATGGATTCAAGAGTTTCTCTACTATCTCCTTTCAACTATGTTGATTGGAAGCCAAAGATGAGCACATACTTGAAGAGGCAATGTCTCTTTGATGTCTCCATTGGTGTAGTAAGCGAACCATAGTCTTATGAAGAGAAGATTGAATGGCTAAATGACTGTGATAGAGCTTATGGAATTATGTGTCTTGCAATGTCTCCAAAGATACATCATCTCATAGATTCTTCTGAATATCCATTTGAGCTTTGGAAAAAATTGGACATATATTTTGGTGTGCATGAAGAAGAAGATGAAGCATGGAGTGAACCCAACATCTCCTCATGTGCTATCTCTTAATATGTCTCTGCCTCTACATTCTCTGATGAATTTATTCACGGTGAAGAAGTAACTCATATAGTTCCTGTTGCTACCATTGTCTTTGATTCGAATGCTTCCTCCTTCTATCAAGAAGCAAATATTGAATAGGCATTTTTTTGTATCTCTTGAAGTTGAATATCATGATTGATCTTCTTATGATGTTGATGATGAAAAAGAAGGGACTAATGGAGCTTCCATTTCCATTTTTGATGATTCATTCACACATTCAGTGTTCTCTATGTCTTCTATCATAGATTTTGAGATCTATATGCCATATCTTTCACATCTTGTGCATGCCTCTCTCCTTGATGGTGCACAACTAAATGTTATTATGGATGTTTGTTTGGCTAGATCGAGGCTTATTTGTTTCATACCACTCACCATATTTGATCTCATGTGCTTTTGTATCTCCTCCTTTGTTCTTAGCATCAATACTCAGAGCCTCCTTGAAGATTTTGAACATCTCTTTATTTCCTCCTTTCATACTTCTACCACAGAGGATGATTTACTAGTTTATGCTCTAGAAGAGTCTACTTATGTGCTAGTTTGTGTTCTTTTGGATACCTTGGAAGCTAGATCAATATATGGAGTCTTTGCATTCACACTCCCTGATCTTAAGCCTTCTCCTTTTTACTACATGACCACTTGCACACATCCTCTTAGTGTAAATGAAGTTGGAGACCTTATGCATTCACCTGGACACTTATTTCACCTATATGGAGCTGATTTCATCTCTATTGGTTCGTATTTCAAGTCATCATACCATCTTGGAACTGATTACAACTCTCAAGAAATTTTAGTCCTGCTTACACATCATTAGATCTCAAATGTTCTACATGGTCCCAGTTTCCATCCCGCAACTGTTAATAATCTAAGTGAACATATTTCTCTTCTTCCCAAGAAGAAGATTCCTCTAGAAATCAACATTTAGTTTGGAGCAACAACAACAACAGTTCAACATTTTTGGTTTTCCTTTCATGTCTTTTCTCGAGGGAGGGATTTCCCCACGTGGTTTTGCCTCTTTCCTCAGTTCTTTGGACAAGATGAATTTTAAAGGGTGACCATAGCCTTGTTGATGGGCCCTATATAGGTCCATATTTCTGGTTATTTCAGACATATAATCATAAACTCAGACTTAAAGGGGGGGCGTTGGGATATTATAAACCCACTCCATACTTAGGATAACAATATTAAATCATTATTGATTAATTTCCTACCTACTAGCCTAGATAGTTGGCATCCACTTGCACCACTTGGTCAACACTTTCCATATATACCCCGAGTGCCTTTATCTTGATTCTAGTTAGATCCTACCCACTTTATTGACTTCCAGAATTAGTAATTGAGCCTTCCTGCAGATTTTGTCTTTATCCTGCTTTATTCCATCTTTTTAGTGGATAAGGTAAAGCTAGTTAACTATGAAACTACTATCTTTTGTTGCCAACCCATACTCCATGCTTTTCTCTCCAGATTCCAGGATTAACATGTTTTTCCATCACTCATGCTTTAGCTAATTCGTGAGGTCCTTGACAGAGCTGGAAAGTGCTTTAGTCACCTATGGAGGTTTATCATATTTAGTAAGACTGATTTATGAGATAGCATGAGTTTTCTTTTAGCAAATATATTTTTCCTTTATAAGGATGTATTACTATTGCAATAATCAATCAATCATCATTTATTGATCACTCCTTAATGTGTGTTCATTATTCTTCATCTTCCCTCCGTATGCTAATTCTCTGCAATTCCCAGTGAGGTTAATTGTGTGCTTAGATTCTTAGCTTGTTTATAGAATTATTGCTACCATAAAGGATTTAGAATTCTAATACCATGTGGAAATTAATCCCAGTCTTAGTCCAATTGAACTCCAAAAAAATTGCTAGAAGACATGCATAGATTCACTCAAATTGGAGACTGAAATTGGTGCATAACACTAACTTGCATTGCATAAGTGTAAATTAGCCAACCTTATAAAAGAATAGGCTTTCCAAACATATAATTACATCATAGATTTGAATGCATAAGGAGGCAAGTTGAATCCTCACAATAGCATGCTTACTAAAAGTAAAAAATCTCCCCTAGGTGCATAAAAATATTTCCAAATCAGTCAAGGAGGTCACGAATTGCTTGAATGATGTATGTCAGCTGATAAGTGATGGAAAGTAAATATACTCATGCTTTCAAGAAAGAAAAACATGGAGGATGAGTTGTGCAAAAACAAGGCAGATGCAATGCGACTATCTTTAACTTTTTTTGCCTTAAAGTTGTTGAAAAGCAGTCTAACTCTGGATAAGGCAAGAATGTGCATTTACTAAACTGGGAATTCTATATAGTTGTTAGAATCTTATCCATAATATGTGAAGTGCGCTCCTGGAGGAAGTTTTGACCAAGTGGTGCAAGTGGATGCCAACTAGCTAGTGTAGGACCTAGGAAATTAATCATAAAGATTAATAAATGTATCCTAACTATGGGAATGGGTTCTTATGATTGTCCATAAAAACAAGGAAAGAGGAAAAACCACAACGGGAAAATCCTCCCTCAAAACATGGACATGAACAATTTTTTGTGAAATATTGTCTTCAATCAGTTTTCACATGTGATAAGCTATTCGAAGCAATGATTTCAGATTGTTGAATGTCTTCTCAGAGGATTCCTTGGTGAAGATGTTTGCAACTTTCTTAGATGATGTGCAATAGTGCAGAGCAATGACCTCATCATGCACAAGTCCTCTTATGTAGTGCATATGGATCTCTATGTGTTTGGTTTGTTGCCTCTGTACTCGGTCTGTTGAGATTCAAATAACACTATGATTGTTACAAAATATGACTGTAGAAGTGTCAGACTCGATCCCAAACTCTCCAACTATGCCCTGCAACCATAAATATTGAGTAAATTAATGATAAAACTACTTAGTCTCTTGCCCCATGTTTCATGGGAAATTGTGTTGTCTATATTTACTAATTTTTGCACTATGAGCTTGTAAACGAACAAATCAAGTGTAATAACATTCCTAAATTGTTCTAATGTGTGTGGGTGTCCTCTAGGACCTGATATACATGTGATAGGGTCAAGTGTTTCCAGTATTGCACCAGAAGCATAAGAGTTCCACATAATTCATGGGGTAATTGTCTTTGGTCATTTTTGTCTACCTAAATGATCTATCCATGTGTTATGCACTTTGAAATGTGCATCATTAGAGGAAATTTGGGGTCTAAAATGGGCCTTATAAGAAAATGAGGCATTGATGCATTGGGATTGAAGAACCAATAGAACTTGAAGAAAATGAGTCAACCATAATGGTTGACTTGACATATTTGTCTTAAAAAACTATTTTTTTGTTTTTGTATTTTCAACATATCTCCTTATGGTTTTATAATGGTTGACTTGACATATTTGTCTTAAAAAACTATTTTTTTGTTTTTGTATTTTCAACATATCTCCTTATGGTTTTACTCAAATTTCAAGCGAGAGTTGAAAGTAACATGTAATTTAATGTATTTCTCATTTTTTTCTTGGGGTGGGGTCCATCAAAAGTATGCATTGTGGGTACTATTTGGATGTAGAATTGAATTTTGCTTCCAACGAGTGCTCATACTCAAAATTTGTGTAAAACCACAAGGAGATAAGTTGAAAATATGAAAACAAAAAGTAGTTTTTATGTATTTTCCTTCATATTTTATAATATTATTTTACTTAGGAGACACATTTTAGACCTCAAAATTCTTCCAATGACTATCGAAACAAGACCAGGAGTAAACCTTGTAAAAATTGGCAAAAATCAGACCTCAGTCATTCAAACATTTTGTCAAACACTTAGTTTAACCTAGATTTCAGTCTTAAACTGTCATAAATAAAAAATACTTCACATGCATTTCAACCAATAACCATGAAGCTAAAACATTGAAACTAAGTATGTTTTGCAGCTGAAAAGGACATATAACAACTGTCTGATAAACCATATAAACAAGAGAATTTTGGTCAATGTGATCTTGGAAAAACCCCCTCTAGGGAAAACTAGACCAAGAGTATTTTATTTCATCATTTTCAAGCAAAATTTTTAATTTATAGAAGCATTTAACCATCAATAAATAACTATACCAACACCTTGAAAAATGTTCCCAGCTCCTCGATTTGTGTGCCCAACAAATTCATACAGCCTGTACGACCTTCACTTCGATTTGTGTAGAAAAAAGCACCTCAAAAATCGTGCAAACAGAAAAGTATGACCCAACAGTACGACCCAACGATCTGTACAGTATGGCCCAACATAAAAAATGCTTCTTGGGAAGCGTGCCTCTCCTTGGGATTTGTGCCCTCTCCTCGAAAAATTTCCTCCCCCTCTCTCGAAAGCAAACTTGCCAAATGATCACTGTTGGAAAATGTTTTCCTTGTCTTGCACACTACCCTAGGCTCTCTCATATAACTAGAAAGTGACTTTTCACCTTCTCCAATCCCTAAATCCAAAGGCCAAGATTTAATCTTGCCTGTACATGATCAACGATTAAGATACTTTCCCTCCAAAATCGGTTCCATTTAATTTTTAATAAAGTCACTATTCACTTCATGCAATAAGTGCACTCTATCTCATAAAGTCACTTTATAAAAATAAAACCAAGGGATACTTTATAAAAAGTCACATTACATAAGAGTCACTTTAAAAGAACTTTATAAAACACCATTACAAAGTTAAGTAGCCTAGCTAGTGCATGGTCACTTCCACATACAAGACAAAAGCATGTGGAGTGCCTCTAGACCTAAAATAGCTAACACTCCCTCTTAGTGAGGGAGGTGCTCATTGCCATCAAATCAAGTCCCGTCCTCAAATCCATCACATTATTCGCAGTACGAGCTCCCTTTGAACCTGGAACTAATGCTACTACCTTCACCGAACTCGAATATGAAGATAAACTCATGGAATCCACCCTGAACCCTTAGGTCCTAAGAGAATCCACTCTCCAATATTGAGCATCGGTTCACTCATATCGGTTGAGCCGCTTGTCAGTACTCAGAAGAGACTCCCTCTCTTCCATCGAAACTCGAGACTGTAAACTTGGTGCCACTACAGCCTCAAGACCATCCCGCTCTTCGTCCGACTCATCAACCGTGGGTTGTGCACATTGAACTTGTACAATTCATTGAACCGATCATTAATCAATTGTAGATCAATTAGTCTCGCTCTTTTCGAGTATATAGAAACATGTCCCATATCATTTCTATTTGGAAATATGTACACATTTCCCCTCCGAAACAATGTTGAATACCATGCATCCTTGAAGGCTGAGATCGAGAGAAAATTAACCCACATCCATGGAACAAAGAGAACCCCATCTTGCTCGATGTATCCTCCATGACAAAGTTGGAATATGACATTTCCAACTCCTCCCACTGCACGTGCCTGCCCCCCTTCTGATTGAACAAACAAGTATGGACCAATCTCATAAATGATACATAATATATGACATATTCCAGTCATATGACGAGAGGCTCAACTATCAATATATCAATATACCAACTACCATTCTGAACAACTCCATTGCTTTTGACACTAGAAATAAGGAAGAACAATGAGAACTCCTTCTCGAATCTTCTCGCAAATTCCTCTACCTCTATTGAAGTTGCAACAATCATACCCTCCTCCTCCTTCTCAGGACATTGAGAAACAAGGTGGCCATACCGGATGCAAGTAAAACACCGAACTTTTCTCAAGTCCTTGGGATTCTTCTTGCTCTTAGAAGAAAGAGCAACATTTTCTTCTTCTTCCTTACAACTTAATGAACTATCCTGCACCAACCCCCTCCGGGTGTCCTCCTGCACAAAATCATCCTAGAGACGACCCCAGGAAGGCATGTTCTCCTTGGAAACAATACCTTCCACAAAAACAACGCATGGTTTGGCCACGCCATTTATGGTTGTCCTCACAAGTTCATTGCCCGAAACAGTTTTCCCAACAACTACAAGCTCATCTCTCACTTGTGTGATCTTTGTAAGGTAAGAAGTCACACTCTCATCTTTGGTCATTTTGATACTCTTTAGCTTCTCCCTAAGCACCATCTTCCTGTTCATATTGGAGCTTCGGTACAAATTGGTCAAGGACTCCCACATAAGATAAGCACGAGCCTTACTCGTAATGTGCGAATAACATTATCCTTGATAACATCAAGGATGATCCTCTTTGCCTTTATGTCCTTATTGAAGGAATCCAATGCAATAGCATTAGTAGGAATCTGAATGGGATTAGTTGTAGTATGGTTCACCACCTCGTCCCACAGTTCATTCTCCTGCAGTATGAACACTATTCTCGCCTTCCAAAGAACAAAGTTTCTAGCCCCATCCAATCTATCCTCCAACCTCAAACTGGTAGCCATCTTAGAGAATAAAAACAATCTACTAAAAAACAAGAGTTTCACTCTTTCCCCACCACCTGCAAATCAAATACAAATAAGGTCTTTCAATACACAAGTTGTTAAAAAAACAGTAATAAATCTTGCCCAACAACTCAACAATATTGTTGCACCCACAATTAGTTGTTATCATAGAGCCCCATCTCTGATACCATGTAAAAATTGACAAAAATTAGGCCTCAGTCATTCAAACATTTTGTCAAACACTTAGTTTAACCCAGATTTCAGTCTTAAACGATCATTAATAAAAAATACATCACATGCATTTAAACCAACAACCATGAAGTTGAAACACTGAAACTAAGTCTGTTTTGCAGTAGAAAAGGACATATAACAACACACTGATAAACCATATAAACAACAGAATTTTGGTCAATATGACCTTGGAAAAACCCCCTCTGGGGAAAACCAGTCCAAGAGTATTTTATTTTAGCATTTTCAGGCAAAAATATTAATTTAAAACAACATTTAACCAACAATAAATGACTGTATCAGAACCACAAATTCATGCAGCACCTCGAAAAATGTGCCCAGGTCCTCGATTGGTGTGCCCAACAAATCTATAAAGCCTGTATGGTCTCCACTTTGATTTTCGTGCAACAAACAACACCTCAAAAATCCTGCAGATATAAAAGTACGACCCAACAATACAACCCAACAATCTGTACAGAACGACCTAGTAGAAAAAATTATTCTTGGGAAGCATGCATCTCCTTGGGATTCGTGCCCTCTCCTTGAGAATTTTTCTCCCCCTCTAGAAATCAAACTTGCCAAATGCTCACTCTTGGAAAATGTTTTCCTTGTCTTGCACACTATCCTAGGCTCTCTATTTTAACTAGAAAGCGACCTTTCACCTTCCCCAATCCCTAAATCCAAAGGCCAAGATTTAATCTTTCCTTTACATGATCAACGGTTGCGATACTTTCCCTTCAAAATCGGTTACATTAAATTTTTAATAAAATCACTATTCACTTAATGAAATAAGTGCACTTTATCTCATAAAGTCACTTTATAAAAATAAAACCAAGAGATACATTATAAAAAGTCACATTACATAAGAGTAACTTTAAAACAACTTCATAAAACACTATTACAAAGTCAAGTAGCCTAGCTAGTGCATGGTCACTTCCGCATACAAGATAAAAACATGCAGAGTGCCTCCATAGCTAAAATAGCTAACAAACCTTGATGTAGTCTGGTGTGTGTGGGTCTAAAGGTGGTATTAGTCTTTAGATGACCATACAAACCTATGTTTCCAAATCCGTGAGCCTTTGGTAGTGTTTGGGAAATCAATTATGCAACAATGTCCTAGCGCTATTAGTTAGAATACACTACTAAAAGTTTCCATCTGTCTAACAACCATGAAAGGTCTTGAAAGTTTGTCTGAGGATCCTGATGTCAATTAGGATGTATTAGGATCCATCGCTTTCCTTGGATCAAAAAATCATTGGGAATTGATGCCATTTGGGAAGAGTGGAAACATGTCGTTTTTAGCCTCCAAAAGTTAGAATTTGCAACTAGTTTTCAAAATTTCGATATCAAGAATGACCATGGTTGTCGAGGCATGCGCAATACACGTGATGTTCCCATAGTTACATGAGGCATTAAATCCCACGACATACCTATGGTTTCTCCATGGTGACACAAGGGTGGGATATAATTCAACTATGATAGGTGTAAGGTATTGAAGAGGAAACCACCATATTGATTTAAGAAACCACATCGTAAAGAAGGCTTTATTTGAGAAGGCATAGTAGTCTTAGAGTAAGAAGGAATTGAAATTGTTGAAGGGTCCCAAAGGATGGATTGTGAGGAGATAGAAGCTTCTACACTTAAGAGATAATGTGAAGGAATGCTAAAGGGAACATATTAAGTGAAGAGAGGATAAAATTAGATCTCCAATTCATGGATCTAGCCTAAAATCAATTATCTTAACTTAGGTAAGACCATAAACATACGATATTACTTGTAGTATCATAATAACTTAGTTTATCAAGGTTCTGATGCCAGGTGATGAGTTGTTAACCTTGGAAGATGTGTCATCATGTCCCCTCATACCGAGAGACATCTCATATTTCAAGTATGGGAGATTACTATCAAAATTCAAGTGAAATCCCCTTGAAACAAATTGAATTTTTTTATTTATACAATATAATCGCATTCTCGATATGTTTTGGAAGACATGTCTTCATGTCTCCCCATACTAGGGTACATGTCTTATATCCCAAGTATGGGAGATCAAGTGGCATCCTCTCAAAACAAATCAATTTTTATTTGTACAATCTAATATTGTACCTATTATTTTCAATTTTAAGACGTGCCATACAATTTTCATTGTACAATCTAATATTGTACAATCATCCTTTGAAGGTCTTATTTGCATTTTGCATGCACAATGACCTACCACATGAATATGTCTAGTAAATTATCCTAAGAGTCAAAATTAAATATTTCACGTCGAACTAGTTGCTAAAGAGATTTAAAATTTTATTTTATATCGAGTGACCATACATAGGTCAGAGTTATGGCATTTTTTAGCAACATGTTAGTATGTTTTGCATGTGCATCTAGTGTCGAATATAGAATGTACAACTACAAACTTCCTTGAGATTCATACTTCCCAAAGTGATGTACATTTCTCCAAAGTTTAGGCATAGCCATATAAATTGCAATGTAGCTATTCAATGATATATAGCTTGGTTTTGCTACACAGGGTCAATATTTAAAGTTGTTATTGATTTTGGTTCTATTTTATTATTTTTTCATTTATATACATTTATGTAATCCATCACCCCCACACCCTATTTTCAAAATCGATATTCTATGCTTGCAACCACAAACCATGGTTAATTAGAATTAGAGACAAGGTGGAATCACATGATCTACCAATATTGTGTTAAAAGGTGCATACCGTGTATAAAGAAGATATAAAATATAAACTTTTATTATCAAATAGCCATAGGAGACAGTGAATGGAATTATATTTTATTTCATTTATTAGGCAATTGTATTACCTCTGTCCTATGTTATTTCCTTTCTCTATGTCCTAGTCCTTCACCAAAGGTTGCTCTACAAGGGCTACATGTCACTCTGTCCTATGTTGCTACCTTTCCCTATGTCCTAGTCCTTCACCAAGGGCTACTCTACATCGGCACTCCCCTCTATGCTTGTCCTCTTTTGGAAAGGATCCCCCTAGATGGCACTTTCCCCCCTTGCTGGAGATTTTGAGGACATCCCCCCTACTTGATTATCTAATCACTTTCTTAACTAATGCAATATTGTATTTAAGGACTCATTAAAATCACTTAATCATAATGTGACTTTATTACACTAAGCTTTAGTAGCAGAATGCTATGGAGTGCTATGAAAGTGTTGCACAATGCTTCCAATCCCCTCTTCTTACACAGATTTTTTTTAAATACAATAAGAAAAAATAAAAATAAAAACTTGACTATTACAAAGATAGACATAAGAAACTACCATTTTTTTAATTGCTAATCTTTATACATCCTAAGAGTTGTGTTGATGATACATCAAATTGTCACATCCTCCAACTTCAAGAAAATGTTTGCCTACTTTTACCTAATCAAGCGTCTTGTCATCTCTTCATATTGAAATTGTCTACATTACCTAAGCAATCATCTTGCCATGTCTTCTCACTAAAGCAAGAATCCACATAAGCAAATATTCTAACATCTCTTCCTTGTGAAGCAAAAATAGGTTCACATTCAAAGGTGAAGTACACAACTCATGTACCCTTAAGGAAATCAAAGTTCATGATTAAAAAGACCTCTCTCTCCATTGTTTCAAAACAAGTACATCATTAATTATTATTTTGCATCATTGTTTCACATTATGGGATAACCTTTCCGACGCTAGTTCACAATTTTCTTCAATTTGATTTTTGGACTACTTTGGCTCAAAGCTTAGACAAGCATGTTGTGGTTTTGTTCTAAAAGATTCACAATTTCTGAAAATTCTTCTCGACAAGGTTTAAGGTTTATATGCATAGTAATAAATATTTTTGATCAATTTTAATGTCTTTCCATCAAAATCTTAGTATCTTTTGCTAAAAAAGATCTTCAAAAATTATTGTGAACTTTGTATAACAATCCTTTGTGCAATAATCTTCAGAATTATTAAAATACCTCCAATACCTCTAGGCCAACAATTTTAGTTTTTAGTGTTAGGGAATTGAATAAGCATTACTCTAGTTATCACTATGTTGTCAAGTGTTCTTGACACGCTACTCTTTATTACACTACTAGGGCTACTAACAATGCAAGATAAATTGGTTTTCACTATTTTGTTCCTATGTCAGGGTGTTGTTTCATTGAGGCATGTTTTTAAATTGTAGTTTAGGGTTTAGGGTTAAAGGTTTTTTATAGTTGCTTCTCTAATGACTACATACATGTTGGGGTTCTTTATCTTCAACAATCCTCAAAATGTTGACTTCATAGCTTTGACTTATTGTCTGTTAGAAATTTGTATAAATGCTTTCTTGTTCCCTTGGTTGTGCAATTGTTCTCTTTCTTATTCCCTTTGGCTCATTCCTCAATGTTAAAAGATACACACAAAATAGAAAATAGGTCTAAAATGTAAACTTTTATTATCAATGAATGTATCGAATACAATGAAAAATCTATTTTTATTTCAATTATTATCTATTTTTATTTCAATTATAAAGTAATTATACTGCCTAATTGCCACTTATACTTAATTTCCCTAACCATACTACCTAACTTCCCTGACCACTTTCTTAACAAATAGAATATTTATTAAACTCACTTAATCCGTGGTTAATACATATTCTGAAAAAACACTTATTCCAAAGAATAAACAACTGAAAATGGTATTTCCCCTTTGAAAGGTTAGTTCACTATATGCTGTAAAGTTGCCAAGGAAAAAATAGCACTACAAACAAATTTTCTCTTTAAAGGTGTGAAAATTTAATCTATACAGTACCTCAAAATTCTCTTTGTTGAAATATTGTTTAAATTCAATGGCTAGATATCTCAGTCGTTCCATTAAGAGTTGAAATAGAATTCTGATAGAAATGGAGGCATGCTAATGTGAAAAGATTCTACAATCAACTCGTTCAGATGACTTGAGTTGGCGTTATCTCTAATACTGTTCAAATTTAAATGTAAAAGATCGTGTATTACCCATGAATTTAGAATTTATCATTAATTAAATAGCAATAACGGTGATTTCTTAATATAAAATCAGAAATAGTCACCACTTGGAGTGGCAAGTTTAAACCATCAATACCATTTTCCAGAACTAGAATTGAATGCTTGGATACCATTCTGAAGCAATTTTTATAATGCAACATTCACTGGCCAATAGTTTCAAGTGAAAACTGCAAGAAATTTTTTAGCTTTAAAAAATAGCTGACAAGGGCAAGGATATTCAACCCAGATAAACATTGAAATCAAAGCATCTGAAAATTAGGAATGCTATCCAGTAGTAACTTTCTTCAATTTCTTTGGATTTATAGCTTTATATTGCTCATACAACCTTAGGGATGATAAAGTAGTATTTAGCTCCCTTCTCAGACATTCATTCTCTTTAATATCTCTTAACACCTTAAAATGCGTAGTAAACCTTTTTCTAACTGAATCTGTATCTGCGACAACCTTAATCTGCTCCTCTGAAGAGAAAACTGAAATTGCACTCGCATGATTGAACTTTCTTTTTCGAGTTGGCTTGGCCTGATGGATTGGAGGCCTAAAGGAACCTTCCTTTGTTGAATAGGTCCTGAATGCATCTGGTGGAGAAAGAGTAGAAAGAACATGACTGTGAGATACGCTCATGCTAGCGATATTATCAGCCAACTCAGAAACAGCTGGATGATAATGCTTTGATAGCAAGGCCAACTCCCATAATATAGAAGAAAGTGCTCCACTTAACTCAGGGTCTGAAGCCTCAGGTTGATATCTCTGCAAACAAAAAAGGTGAACAATGTCAGATTCTTCAGTTAGCACAGCACTGCTTAATCCACCAAAAAGGTGATAGTCTTTAGAAGGTGAAAAACTTTTACATGTCCACAATAGTTATAAATTTGTAAGAATTTCACTGCTTACCGCTACTGTACCACCAATTGAGCCGCCTCCGCCATCATTTTCCAATAAATTACGGCACTTCACATACTTTTGCAGTAGGTTCTTTAGTGTCACGAGCACTTAAAAAAAGTCGTAATACAAAATGTCAGCATATATCAACTTAAGAGATACAAAAATAATTACAATGACATTTAATCATCAACTAGCAAACAACTTTTCATAACAATTGCAATCACATTTTATAGAAATAGAACAATGGAGTATCATTTATCACCTAATGAAGAGCTTGAGAAGAAAACTACTACTTAAAGCCACAGAAGTGACAAAATTAATTAGAAAAAACAATCAATTTATGCATCATCCCAATGATTATCTTGAAGGTACGACAAACAGGGCAGCATTAAACGGTCAATTTTATTTTATCTTCGAAACCAGATTTGATCTATTAGATCATACCCAAAGTTGGATTCCAAATTTTAGAGTTTTCATGAATTATGGTTTCACCAAAATATACCAGCAGCTATGATCCAGGCCGTGCCCAGGTGCATGCTGGGGACAACAGTCGACTGAACGAGTCGAGTACTGTTATGGTGGAAGCATATAAGAAGAACCAGCAAAGCAGGAAACACACTAGGTCGACAAGAGATATACGCACAGAAAATATGCAAGAATTCGAACCCATTTATTACTTCTGCTCCATGAAAGATGGAGAAATCAGATTGTTGTATATTACATTAGTGTACATACTTATTTAAGATGCTGAGACACTTGGGTGACTACCCGTTACGTTCAGTTACAAAAAAAGCTATAACGGTTCAGAAGTTCAATCGTAGCAGACAAAGCATGTTGGTATGCTGTATGTCGAGGTGGACTCGTCGAATGAACATGTTGAGGCGGACCTGTCGAAGGCGAACCTGTCGAGTGAACATGTCGAGGCAGACCTGTCGAAGGCAATCCTATTGGCTGCTGGTTGGATCAAGCTACATAATCTACAACTATAATCAGATGCATCAAACACTAAGCAATCATAATATATCGACATTAGTTTTGACAGAATTCCTAGTGTGTCACCCAGTCATGTTATGCACATTTCTAGTTATAGATTGCATAGTATAATCGAAGGAAGGTATGCACCACTTCATAACACACCCGAGGATGCCCTCTACCTTCGTGAGATTGATCCAGATAGAGTGGGATTTCACAAGGTCTCTGAGGATGGTCTTGGAACCCTCAACCTACACGAGGCACATTTTACTACTAGGGAATCACATGATCTACTGCGCCTAAAAGTGTTGATTTTTCTGAGCAGCATCAAGAGCCATTCTCTTAGGAGAATCGAGACACCTAGTTCGGGACCACGGTGTGGACTCAACCTAGAGTTGAGTGATCATTCTGTTGAATAATGATATCTGGTCCTTGACCATGATATGGACCCAGCTCTGCACTGGAGGGACTCAACCTTTGAGTTGAGTGACCATTCTGTTGAATGGTGACATCCGGTCCGAGACCACGATGTGAACCAATGCTAGAGTTGAGTGACCATTCTGTTGAATGGTGACATCCGGTTCGAAACCACGATGTGAACCAGTCTAGCATTGGTAGACTCAACCTAGTTCTGAGCAGCCATTCCTTTGAATGGAGGCACCTGGTTAATTACCAGGACTCATCTTGGGGTTGAGGGCCATTCTTCGGGAGAATGGAGGCGCTTGGTCTGTTACCAAGTATTTGACCTAGTGTCAAATTATGCAGCCTATGGCTGAGGCACTTGGTCTGTTACCAGGAAGACACTATAATCCCTAGATGGGTCTAGGCATGTGTGACACTCCGACCCTTGATCAATGGGCTTTGCAATCTTCTCCAAGGCTTAGCTACCCTTGGTTAAGACACCTTAGTACCCGATCTTGGTGTCGCACAGAGTGTGAGATAAAAGCATTAGTAACTCTCTCAGTTTATGATGATGTACTTTGAGTGGTGATGAAAGACCACCTTGACCACATGTGATGACCATAGGGGCACTTAAAGAATGCTAAAGCAAAAGTAAAAAATACTTAAAGACCCTTAGTACCACTAAGGTGTAAAAGTGAAAGTGCAAAAAGACCTTTAGTAACACTACAGGCAAAAATCAAAATTAGAAAAGAATAAAATATTATTATTTTAAGCTTTCTAAATTTGGTCCACTTATAGGTGACTCAAAGGATATAAAAGAAGATCAATCCATTCCATTATTACACACTTGCACTCATAGGTACAATTGCTCTCAGAAGAAGAAATCCTTGGTGCAAAGGAAGAAGGAAGACTATCTTGTGGTTATGCCCTAGCATGGATGAGTCTAGCTAGGGCATCCACACTTACCTTGTTATGAACACTAAACTAGGGTTTTTATCAGTCTTGCAGCACCTAGGGTTTTACCCTATCTTATCTTCTCCTCACAGCTCACTCAACCATATCATGGGCAGCTGCAATTTTATCTCGGGCAGGAAGTTAGTCTTCTCAGCAGCTTTCTCTCTCTCTCTCTCTCTCTCTCTCTCTCTCTCTCTCAAGCAGGCAGTTAGTCTTCTCGACAACTCTCTCTCTCTCTCGGGCAAGGCTCAGGCTCTTCACTAGCCATTCGGGCAGGCCCTAGCAGGGCTTGGGTTGCCCCTTACCCACAGGAAATCCTAGCAGAGCTCGAGGCATTCTTCTAGGGGTTTCCAGGCACCCAAGCAAGCCCTTAAGGGCTCCGGGCAGTCCCAAATATACCTCGGCCAGCAGACAGAGGTCTGCTAACCTCCACCGAGAATAGTAGAGGGCTTGACCATAGGCTCAGGCTGCCCAAACAGAACCTGGGCAAGAAGATCAACCATCCGGGCAGATCTTGGCAGAACAAAGGATTCGGGCAGAGGCACAAAAGATCCGCAAAAGGGCAAAAAAGATTTCGGGCAGGCCTATTAGATTTCGGGTAGGTTTGATCAAATCCGGGCAGATCTTGATATCTAAGCAACTAGGGCTTGAAGCCCTAGTTTGGTTTTTCTGTGGAAATTTTTTATCCTCTGTAATTGTGGAACAACCCAGTTAGGGTTTGTGAATTTTTTGGAAAAACTCAATCATCTCATTTACGAGATGAATTACTAATGCTTTTGGGGTTTTTGTCCTTTAAAGGTTTCCCCAGTGAAAAATCTCGTGTTCAATGTGTTAAATGTGATTAATGTTGTTTACTGCACTTGTCATTGGATAATGTAGTCTGCAAATTTTAAAAGTATTCATGCTAATGCTAAAAATTCAACAAAAAGATCTTTCGTTCTTTACTGAATCAAGACACTTCACATGTTTCCCTCACAGTGGGGGGGCATAAATGTTGATTATGTCTTGGCCAACTAGGATCGCCTTCCCTTCATCTGGTATTTTTCAACCTCCCCCCTAGTCCTTGTTAAGCATGCCCTTCTAATCTTCGCATTTACCATCTCTCCCCAACCTTCACCCATCATGACCCAACCCCTAAGCCACTATCTTCTTTGATTAGCGGTATATCAACTCACACACCTCTTGCCTTTGATAGTTGCTCCTCTTCCCTCCCCACTTATCATCCCTCGAGATAGCCACAACCAAATATGAGATTCTTTCCAAAGCCATTGAGGAAGCAGCTTTTGAATCTTGACTCCTACCTTCATTCCATTTGGCAGGCTACTCACACCCCCCACTCTTGGGTTGTCCCCATGAATCATTGGTTGAATGAGGACTGCAAGTTTCACCATAAACAAAATTGCTTCACCTTTACCAATGACCCTGCATCTTTCCCTATCTGCGGAAATCCTATCACTATCTCCTCCATCTTAAAATTGTCTTTCCTTTCCCAAAGAAAATGCAATCTGTATGCAGCCCTCCACCATTCTTCCAAGACCTTTTGGTGTATCCTTTTACCTAGACAATGCACCCTCCCCCTTGACATAGATCCCTAGTCCATATCTCCCATACCACCATCTCCTTCTACGACATGACCAAGCAACCTCATCACTTGGCATCCCCCCCCTCCCCCCCAACCCTCCCCTTTCCATCTTTTCTCTAATAGAAACATCTAGAAAGAAAACATAGTTATGAGCACTAGCAAGGTAGTTGATGAGGAAGGGCTCTAACCCAAGTTCCTCAAGCATGGTACTCGCTCTCTTGACTTGCCACATTGCCAATCTATTAAGAGTGATATATGCTTAGACTTCAGCTAGGCATGGTCATGACACATCATTCACCCAATCTTCAAATCAAGGACTAGCTCAAATCCGAATAACTATCAGACATTCATGGTGGACACACATTGTCCAAACTATATGCTACAATTCTCCATCTGTGGCTTTGGGATGAGTTGGAGAGTGGGAGACTCAAAGTAAAAGGTCACGCATGCTTCCACTTGGAGTACCAAACAACAAACCACATCTTCACACTCAAGGCCACATCATTGAAAAGGCTCATCATCGCTCTTCAAAAGTATTATATTGTTTCATAAACTTTGGAAAGGCATTCAACACAATACAAAGGGAAGCTTTGTTTCAAAGGCTCCATAACGTTAACATCTCAAAGACCCTCCTAAATACCATCATGAGACTCTACAAGTCAATCATTGATTGCCTGCACACAACACACGGTCTTTATGAATTCATTCAGAGTACTATTAATGTTAAGCAGGTATGCCCCCTCTCACCGACTCTCTTTGGAATCTATATTGATGAGTTGAAGTCTTTCTTCATGAGCATATTCAAGACAGTGATGTTTGCCTTATATACCATGTGATTTTATCTCTACTCTTTGTTGATGACTTGAATCCTTAGCCTTCTCACTAGAAGGCTTGCAAAGAAAGATCAATTCCCTTTCTAACATTTGTGAAATTTAACAATTGATGGTCAACTTGGGAAAAACCAAGGTTATGATCTTCAACACGTCAAAGAATGATCTCTCCACCTTTCATTTATACCTCTGCGAAGAAGGGATATAGATCACCATGATCACCATGACCTATACTTTACTTCAGATTCAAATTCTTGGGGCCACATTTCAATGTGCACAAGCCCTCCAATAATGACTAAACAAACAAAATATGTACCCCTTGACACAAGATACAATGTTTCTAGAACCAATTCTAGGACATCTCATCCAAGATGCACTTCTTAGAACCCCTCATCGAACCCATAGTCTATGATTTAGGGATCTTAGGTCCAAGATTCCTTCAAACCTATGTTGCGCAAGGACCCATTCCTGCTTTAAAACTAGCGTTCCCAGAGTTTTGGGGCTTCAGGGACTTTAGTACTCATTCGAAACTTCCCAAAATCAATGGGAACTCCATTGGGAACTCAGGAAATTTCTAGTCATATCTACCTTGTTTCTTGCTAAATTTGGGGACCTTTCGGGATTTTTTAGTGAACTCCTAGCCATCCACTCACTAAACACTTTACCGGTATGTTAAAAAAAGGAAACGTTAATGATTACTTCTCGATTTGAATAATGATTTGGTAGATATTGGCATATCTATGTTTGACTTATTATAGTTCTAATGGATACTAATTAAGCAACTATTTCCAAAGATAAATTTGGACTTCATAAAATATTGAGATATAACAAGTTGCAAAATCATACTAAAAATGATGTTATCTCACCTCAAGTTATGATTCTTGTAAAGGCACTAAAATCTCCTACCAAAGAAACTACAACATTCTTCCACAAGAAAAATTGTAATAAAAAATGACCATACAAATAGTATGAGAATAAAGAAGATCATGCCAAGATGGTTGGATACTCTTGATAGTCTGTTCATACAGTCATAAAACTGAGTCATACTCTTGATAGACCTCTAATATTAAACATCTACAGTCTGAAAATTATCCACATTTCACTGTATGTTAATATACTGCTTATCAAGTCACTTTAGCAGCGAAAATAATAAAAAACCAGCAGACTGTATATAAAAAATAATGCACAGGAAATTTTTACAGCAGTCACATCAACACTCTTGTTTTGGTCCAACTTTCACCCTGGATAAACCCCACACCTTGTAGAAAACCAGTGAGAGAGAAGATATTTTATTATGAAGGGAAAACTTAGAAAAATTTCTTTCAACCACAGAAATTTCTTTTGCACAATTTACAATGTAAGAATCCAACTTAAAACCAGCAGTACTTCTCTCATTTCCAGACCACAAGCATGAATCTTGTGCTCACACGTGCTGCAAACACTCCCAGCAATAAATATCAGCATTTATTACTGAGTATAGCCTTGAAAAATGTGCCCAGAACCAACCTTGAACACTGTGCAAACTCCAGCAATAAATATCAGCATTTATTGCTGTACATCCCCTTGGAAAACGTGCCCAGGGTCTGCCTTGAACTCTGTGCTCTCTCCAGAAATAAATATCAGCATTTATTGTTGTACAATCCCTTGGAAAACATGCGCAGAATATGCCTTGGTAACTGCACTGTCTTCAAGTGTTTATCTCTGCAGTACAGCCTAGCAAAGATGGCTGCAAGATGCCTTGGTTTTCGTGCCCTAGAATTCTCTTGAAAATCATGCCCTTCATCAAAGTCCGAACCTTGTCTCAGTCTTCAACTTCCACTTCTCTCTCCTCTCCAAGCTGCTCCTTGGAATTCGTGCCTCTTCCTCTTCTCTTGGAATGTGTGCCTCACCCAAAAACTCTCTCTTTGGATGTGTGCAAATGAAGTCTCATTACTCTTGTATTTCCCTCATTAGGGTAACTTACATGACTTTTCAAATTCCACGGTTGAGATTAAATCTTGATCTCAAGATCCATGGCTGGGATCCAATCTCAAGTTCACTTAAGTTTCCTAAGTGAACTATACACTAAATCTTTTCTTTTCGAAAGGTCACTTTTCCCTAAATATTATAAAAGTACACTTTATGACTTAAAGTCACTTTATAAACATAATAAAGTGCAACTCACTTTTAAATCATAAAGTCACATAAAAAAGGTACTTTAACAGAAAATATAACATCCCAATTAGTCCAGGAGATAAGAAAAGAAGTATGAATAGCATTTGATCATGACACCACAAATGACCCTAGTAAGATTGATGCTTATGATGAAAGACTTCTTGCAACATACAAGGTTGCAACAATATAAACAAGTGTAAATGACAACAGTTATAGAATTGATAGATCTCTCAAAGTGAATCACCGACCATTAAAGAGAGGGCAGATAGAAGATAAATTGGCAGAGAAATTATATGGTACTAGAAATGGAAAACGTTGTTGTACTTGGGATAGGGATTGTGAGATTGCATTCTAGAAAGGAAAGGCATGTGAAATAAAACAAAACAACTCAAGAAATTATATAAGTTGATATTTATGCAGTCAACTAGTTATATCCCACCATTCATGTTTATGTGATATCTAAATATTATGTGTGTTTGTTCTAATTGGGTGTAGCTCAAGTGGTTTTGAGGAGAAGTTGTTACCCTCCCCAGCCAAGTTCAAATTCCACTTTGTGACATGTTTTCTCTTAGTGAACCGATTGTTGATGAGGAGCAAATGATCTATTCATGAGTTTGTTGATGTGGCCTTGCACCTTGAAGAATCTAGGGTTTACCCTAGGTACAATCCTAAGAATGAGGGGAAGTGCCCATGAGATTTTCCCTAGTATATATTATTTGGAATATATATATATATATATATATTATTTTCACCCTTGACCTATTATCCCCTATAAAATATGGGGCATTTCTTCTAGCTATTTTGAACACCCCTTCGTCCCCATTCCCTTGTTCCAAAAACTCATGCAACAGAACTTCAAATTGATTAGGCTAGGGCTGGGAGAATCTATACCCTCCTCATATCCATCATCCAATGCAAGAGGACCATCTCCCACCGCATTGTTCAAGCAAAGTTGGGAGCCCGTCTCTTTGGACTCAAGGTCAACTTATGTTTGTTATATTTGCTCATAGAGTTAGGATAATTAAAGGCTCAACCTCAAAGAACGATCAATATACCTATCTCACACTTGGTTCTTCCAAGGCCATCACAGCAAACAACCTCCCTTGCATGCAAGATGTTGATTCTTAGAGGCTTCTCGACTTCTTAAGTGTGTGCCCATTTCTCCATAGCGTCTCCCCCTTTCAAGTCTCACAAGATGTGCCAAGACTACCATCTAAGAAAGACCTGAATTGGGTTATCTGAAAAAATAATTACAAAGAATACATCTAAAGCACTTGGATAGAACCCATGGAGGGTCTTGACTAGAAAATGGCTTTTTGCACAGAGCACTTTCTGAAGTTGAGGGGCAACCTTATTGTTCGCCCTCCTTACACATGCATACACATGATGCATGCCCTTAGGATTCCTCTACGTCAATTTCAAGTAGGGTATCACAAACTTTGGGTCGATAATGATAACCTACTAGACAGGATCTACCAACCTTTACACTTAAAAGTGCCAAACATAAAGGAACATCTCATTTTCTTGTGTCCCTTTTATTACGAGATCAAAAGTAGATATCACTATTTATTTCAAACTTTTGTAGGCTCCCTTTCCACCACCTTCTATTACACTGACCAACAATGCCTTGCTCTCTTCGTGAAAGACATTGTTGGGTACAAATCTTAGTGTTTATAGATCACACCTCGATCAGAGGCCCTCGGGACAATAACCTCTTCCTTCTTGGTTGTCCACTTTAAGATGAGCTACAAATGACAACCAAAGACCAAGGATGACTCATAGCCTTGATTAAGAGACCTCATGTTTCCTCATGACCCCCTCCCCAAGAGGTCTAGATTTTCCAAGACGTATGAAGAAATCATTATAGATCACAGATTGTACACCATACCAACAAACAAACCAACTCCATGTGGCCCTAGAGCTTCCACCCACCCCCTCACTAATACCAACATACTATTCACCAGTTTCAATGAAATACCCAGGTTTCTATCAAGAGTTTATTCACATTGGCCTAGTATGTTAGGATCATCATGCTCCCTCATTCTTTCACCCCTCAAGATCATCACAACTAGGTTCCCTCAATCCCAACTACTCCTCTAAGAATATCATGTCCTAGTACATTTTCCCTTTTGCAATACTTGACAACACCAACAACAAGCCCATTCCTTAATCTCCTCACTCGCTCTTGGCCTCTACCTCCAGTAGACCTTGACATCCGCCCACTTTTTAATTTACCAAGCCTTTCAATTTATAACACCTTATCTTATACTCTCTGTTTTAGATTGTTTTAGCTATCTTTAGCTAAACATTTAGTAGTTAATCTCAAAGCGGCTCTTACTTCTTATACCTTATTATCTTTATGTTATTATCATTATTCTAGGAGATGCCTTGGCACTCCCACTTTGTATCAGCACCGTATGTACTTTTTTACCAACTGGTCTATTGTTGGACATTAAGTTAAATTCACCAAGTGTCCTCAGACACACAATTTTATTAATAAGGAAAATAAAGATTACAAAATAGGTTAGAGGCATACCTATCTAAATAAACTTTACGATTATTTGATTAACATTCTGTTTACTACCCCATTTTGCATGGTGTCTACTTGTAATTTTCATCAAAATTTTCAATGGGGTTGACATGCTGATGCCTTGGGTGCTAGCTCGTGGATGATTCCTGAAATTTGATGCCTTTTGCTCTTGTTGCTTGATCACTGTTTGGATGTTATGTTGATGATGTTAAAAAGTGGCAACAAGGAAGGTCTTCTAGCATTTGCATGTGTCCTTGCTTGATAGAAGACATAAAATAGGAAGCCAGATTGAACATTGCCTTTAAAGCCTACAGACTACACTTCGAGCTTGCAAAGGCTCTGGTCAGCAGCAGCAGCAGTCAAAGTGAGTTGTGGCATAGGAGGATGGCACACTTACACCATGGAGCATTGAGGCATTTGAGACGGGCAGTTATTGGTGCTCCTCGTGTACAGGAGGAAAAGCACAACGACTACAAGGCTTGTGCGTTGGGGAAGAACATTAGGAAGCCTTTCCCACAGAGTGAGCACAAGTCTACGGGGACCTTGGACTTAGTGCATTCGGATGTTTGCAGACCCATGAGTGTCCAATCTTTCAGTGACTACAGTTATTGTGTCACATTCATTGATGACTATTCCTGGAAGACCTAGATCTATTTCTTGAAGGCCAAGTCAGAGGTCTTTGAGCGGTTTCAAGAGTTCAAGACTCTCGTGGAAAACCAAACAAGGAGGAAGATTCGGGTATTAAGGATGGACAACGGGTGTGAGTACACCTCCAAGGAATTCTTGGAGTTTTGTTCATCAAAGAGGATAAAAAAGGAGCACACAGTTCCTCATACCCCATAGTAGAATGGAGTGGCGGAGAGGAAGAACAAAACATTGGTAGGAGCAGCCAAGGCCATGCTATTTGATGAGGGATAGCCACTATTCCTATGGGTCGAGGCATATAGGATCGAAGACTACATTCAGAACAAGTGTCCCCACACAGCTTTGGGGAGGAAGACACCAGAGGAGGTCTTCACAAGCACTAGACAAGATGTGAGTCATCTACGCATATTTGGGAGTGTTTTCTATTGTCACATCCATGTTGACACTAGAAGAAAGTTGAACCCTTCTCGCGAGAAGGGGCTACTAGTTGGTTACAACGAGACTTCTGAGGCATACAGGGTATATATTCCGGATTGCAAGAGGATCATTGTGAGCAAGGATGTCCAGAATGATGAGGACAGATCCTTACAAAGATTTAAGGACTTACCAGCACAGGAGTAGCCAACAAAGGACTCGGGAGTAAAGTTGGAGGAGCCATAGGTACAGGTACAGACACATGACATAGGTTCTAGTAGTCAGAGGGAGTCAAGTGGACAAGATCCTTTGGTCATTGACTTAGCGTATGAGCCGCAACAAGAGGAGGACATCCAGCAGCAGCAGCAAGTAGACACTAGGCCATGACTTAAGTGGTTCAAGTTCACAGTTCAGGATTCCAACCAGGCGACTCTTCCACAGAGCTCCATGAGGCAGAGCAAACCACCAGAGAGACTTAGCTATATGGCACTGATGACAAAGTTGATTAACTTTGAGCCTTCTAGTTTCGAGGAGGTTGCACAACATGGTGTGTGGCAAGAGGCTCTGGTTGAGGAGTACGACTGCATCCTGAAAAACTCGGTGTGGGAGGTTGTGTCGAGGCCAAAAGGAAAAAGTGGTTGGATCCAGGGGGATCTATAAGGTTAAGCATGCAGCAGAAGGAAGTGTGGAGAAGTACAAGGCGTGCTTCTTAGCAAAGGGGTATTCACAGAAGGAAGGTATTGATTATGAGGAGACCTTTGCCCCTGTCACCAAATACTCTTCTATTCGAAATATTCTCTCATTAGGAGCAGAGATGGGTCGACGCATTCATCAAATGGACGTGAAGACTGCCTTCCTCAACGAAATTATAGAGGAGTAGGTATTTATTGAGCAACCCGAGGGGTTCGAGGTGGAGAATAAGGAGTCGCATGTATGTAGGTTGCAAAGAGCTCTTTATGGGCTTAGGCAACCACCTAGGCCATGGTACTTGAGGATTGACAACTATCTATGGGAGATGGGATTCCAGCGAAGTGAGGCTGACCACAACCTGTACTTCTTGTCAGGTGAGGTACCTCTCATATTGGTTTTGTATGTAGATGATCTCTTTCTTACAGGAGATGAGAGGCCGATTGACGACTGCAAGTCCAACCTTGCAGTTGAGTTTGAGATGAAAGACCTTGTGTTGATGCATTAGTTCTTAGGTTTGGAGGTTTGGCCGAGAGATGGGTGATTCTTCATTGGTCAAGGGAAGTATGTAGTAGAGATCTTGAGGAGATTCGGGATGGAGGACTCTAGACCCATGTACACTCCTCTAGTTACCAGGTGGAGGAAGATTGATGCATCGAGTACAGAGGAGTTTGATCCTACATTATATCGCTAGCTTATCGAGTCGCTCATGTATCAGGTCAACACATGACCAAACGTTAGCTTTGCACTCAACTCTTTGAGTCAGTTCATGGTGGACCCCCAGAGATTACATTGGACAACAACAAAGCATGTACTTTGCTACATGAAAGGCACAGTAGAGTATGGATTGGTTTATGAGCGCAGTGGGAGTGAACAGTTAGCAGGCTTCACAGATGCTGACTGGGCAGGATGTGTAAAATAATAGAAGAGCACTTCAGGTTGTTGCTTCAGCATTGGGTCAGGGGTTGTCTCTTGGTTCAACAGGAAGAAGTCAATTGCATTGAGCTTGGCAAAGGACAAGTACATGGTAGCTAGTTTGGCTGCATGTCAAGGGATGTGGCTGAGGAAGTTGCTTTCAGGTTTATTCGAGTGTAAGTTGGAGGCTACGGCTGTTTGCTGTGTCAATTAGAGAGGCATCAGGCTATTTGAGAATCCAATGTTCCATGACCAGAGCAAGCACATAGACATCTAGTATCACTTGCTGAGAGACTATGGACAAGAGGAACCATTCGATTGGAGTACATTCAAACAGATAATTAGGTGGTGGACATATTCACCAAGGCACTTTGCAAGCACAATTTTGTGAAGCTCAGAGACAAGTTGAGGTTGCTACCGAATCCCTTCCTTGTTGAGAGGGAGTGTTAAAAAGTGGCAACAAGGAAGGTCTTCTATCATTTGCATGTGTCCTTGCTTGATAGAAGACATAAAACAAGAAGCCATCTTGATCATTGCGTTTATCCAAAGTTTATACTTAGGAGAAGTGCATTATGTGATCTAATTTTAATTTGACTTAATGGAGGCACTTTTATAAAGTTCAAGTGAAAAATAATTTAAGTGATGGCTAATCTAATCTTGGCCATTGATCTCACCAAAGGATCTTATCCATTGATCTATAGTGAGAGTTAGGGTCTTCGCTTGGCCATTGAGTTAAAAGGAGATTGATTTGGTGGAGAGGACACACACACAGTTGCTTTGACACACACATTGTCAAAGAGAGATTTCTTGCTCATAGCTTTTCGCTGGAGAGTGAGAGAGGAAGCTTGCAGACTGAAGGACATTTTCCGGAGATCGACAGGGCAGCACAGGCAAATCGCAGAGGTTGTACAATGACACAAGGGTTGTGATGCAGGCACTCGTACGCATGACGTCAGCAGCCATACGCGGCCGTGCAAGTGACGCAGGAGTCCGTACGGGTGACATCAACATACGTATAGTGACGCAGAGGCTGTACAAGTGACCCAAAGGCTGTGAGGGTAATGCAGGCAGTGACACAGGGTCGTACGATCTTTTTGAGGTTTTCTCTGTGCGTTTCGGTTGTAGGATTTTGCCAAGTTGGGTAAAATCGATTTTTGGATTGTATTGTTCTATATCTTGCTAATAAATATATCTGATCAGACTGTTGTATCGGTTTTCCCATCTTGTTTTTTTCCAGGGATTTTCATACCCAAAAATATTGGTGTCTCTATTGATGTGATTGTTGTTCTATTTTTCTCAGTATTTATTTTCCACTGCAATATTTGTGAAGAAATTCATTTGTGGTTGCCAGTAATTAATTTGGGGTTTTAAATAAAAAAAATATATACTGTGTAACTCAAGAGTGGGTTTTAAGGAAATTTACAAACGATTTTCATGGTGGTGTTGAGATCTTAGCATTAGCTTACATTTTGCAAGCTAATTTTCATGGTTAGTCTAGGGCAAATTGAGCAAAACAGGACCCTACTATCAAACACTTAGTTTTACCCATAGTTACATATATCGCTGATATCGCGATATATCGCGAGTCAAAAGAGCCGGCGATATATCGCCATGGAAAAATCGCGACATTTTCCAGAGATTTAAAAATATCGCGACACATTAAAATATCGCGATATATTCAGTAAATATCGCGAGTCGATAGAAAATATTGCCCTGCTGGAAAAAAATTCATTTTTCGCCATAAGGAGGCCGCGGACGAGTTTTTGGGGTTCATTTGCACTTTGCGGCTTTGAGGAAGTGGAGCACTGCTGTTTTGGGTGATTCTCTACAAGAGAGGAAGGGGGCAAACGATCAAGTTTCCATTGCGTTCTAAATCTCTTCAGATATGTATTCTTTCATTCTTTTTCTTTTTGTTTGAAATTTGTTGGTTAATGTAGATTTAGTGTAGGGTTTAGGTTTAGATTTAGTGTAGGGTGTAGATTTGCCATTACAATCATAGCCTATAGGGTTTTATCCTTTTAGGTAGGCCACCCTCCATTCCTTTGAATGTTTTAATAATTTCATTGTTTTCAAGAATCAAAATATTAAAGAACATTTTAAAATTTATTCATTTTTGTTTGTTTGTTGTGGCATAGGTGACACAATGTCGAAGCCATTGGATCCAATGTGGGAGTATGCGCAGCCAATTGACCCTAATAATCGGCAAAGGTTGAATTGCAAACTATGTGGAAAGGATATTTCTGGTGGAATTAGCCGCTTGAAATACCACCTTGCCAAACTTGTTGGGCATGAAGTGGATGTTGTCCTGCTATTACCCCAGAAGTGATGCGTATTGCAAACCAATCCATTCTTGACATGGCTAAGAAGAGGGACGAGAAGGAGGAATTCAGAAATGAACTTACATCTAGAACACAGCCACGAACCATGGGAGCCACAAGTGACATGCATTCCTTCTCCTCATCTACACGACCCCCAGATTCCACTGTGCCTTCTTCAACCTCACCTTATGTGGCATTGTATTCGAGGCAACCTTTTGTTCAAACCATGCTCAAACAAAGGGAGAAGGAAGAGGCAGATAAAGTTGTGACAAAATGTTTTCTATGGGGTGATGTGCCTTTCAACATCGCCAAAAACAACCCCTACTATCATGCCATGTTTCAAGCTGCTGGCGATGTTGGTCTAGATTATAGGGGGCCTTCCTATAATGATTTGAGAGGGAGACTCCTTGATGATAAGAAGGTTGATTGCACCCGGAGATTAGATGAGCTCAAACAGTCATGGGAGGCCACCGGTTGCAGTGTTATGTCAGATGGATGGCATTGATGGGAAGGGCAGATCCATTATCAATTTCTTGGTCAATTGTCTCGAGGGGACAATTTTTATCAAATCTGTCGATGTATCTCCCTATGTTAAAGATACACACTTATTATGTGATTTGCTGGATAAGTTTATCCAAGAGATAGGTCCACAATATGTTGTCTAAGTCATTACAGACAACGCTGCCAATTATGTTGCTGCTGGGAGGATGCTTATGGAGAGGTATGCAAGCTTGTATTGGACTCCTTGTGCTGCCCATTGCATTGATTTGATGCTAGAGGACATGGGAAAAATTCCTTCGATCAAGGAAGTCATTGATTCAGCTCGGAGTGTGACAAAATATATATACAATTATACATATGTTCTTTCACTCATGAGACGCTTCACAGGAAACAAGGAGTTGATGCGGCCTGCAATCACACGATTCGCCACTTCCTTCATTTCTCTTCAGTCTATGCATAAGGTTATGATGGAGTTGCAGCGGATGTTTCTTTTTTATGAGTGGGCATCTTGTGTCTATAGCACCAAACAAGATGGGCAAGCCATTGCTCGAATGGTGCAATTTGATTTGACTTTTTGGGCAGGATTGGAGGAGGTATGTACCATCAGTGAACCTCTGGTAAAGGTTCTTCGTTTGGTTGATGGTGAAAAGCCCGCAATGGGCTACTTGTATGAGGCCATGGATAGGGCCAAGGAAGCTACCCATCACTACTATGACGACAAGGGGGAGGTGGGACTCACAAGACGAGTTGAACTATGGAGTGCGATTGATGAACGATGGAATAATACTCTCCTTCGTCCCATTCATGCAGCAGGGCTCTACCTCAACCCTGCTTTCTCTTATGCATTTGGCTTTCAGTTTGATGCTAAAGTCATGGATGGCTTTCTCCAGTGTGTTCAGAGGATGGTGTTAACTCCCTCTAAGCGCGCAGAGATTTTTAAATAGATGGAGATCTATAGGATGTCAGGTGGCACTTTTGGCTATGACATGGCTGTCCAGGATAGAACCACAAGGATGCAGGTACAATTTGTTTAAAACTTTCAAATTTTGATCTCTTAGATTCTTAATTAATTACCCTTTCATTTCTATGTTTTTTACTTGGTAAAAATTTAATACATTGTAATTTGTAATTTGAATTTTGTCTTACCGTTTACCTTCCTTGTTTTCTTTGTAGATGTGCGGTGGACTAACTATGGTCGCAAAGTCCCAGAGTTGCAAAAACTTGCCATTAGAGTGCTAAGTCAAAGTTGCAGCTCATCAGGCTGTGAGCGCAATTGGTGTGTCTTTGAGAAGATACACTCCAAGAAGCGCAGAAGGTTAGAATTTTCAATTTAGAAATGTTAAAGTTTAAACTTAAATTTATAATCTTTGCTTCTTTATAATTTTATTAATTTTAAATATAATTTATTACAATTTTGAATTTGAATTTATCATCATTTATCACCCCCTAACTATGGATCTCATACTAATGCAGGTTACTTTCTCAGCGCCTTAATGACATGGTTTATGTCTACTACAATCTAAGGTTGCAGGTGAAACAAATTGAGAAAGTGCCCAATTCAAATGCCATTTCATTGATTGACATTGACACTACCAACAAATGGAGGGTGGAGACGGAGGATCCTGTGATGGACGAGGCACCTGAATGATTGGAGGAAGAGGAAGATGATGATGCAGATCTGTCGAAGGAGGAGGGGGAAGAGGGGGATGTTGATGTTCAACTTCCAGATGATGACTATGAGGACATTGAGGAGGAGGTTGATACTCATTTGCAGCGCCGACCAACTCCAATGCCACCACCTCCACAGAGTCATACAGTTGGGACTGGGAGGAGACAGCTCACATTCACCTCCCCCTCATCCACAATATCTACTCGAGCAGTTGGAGGTTCTAGTTCCACCCCAGGCTCATTTGGACCACCTCCACGACCACCTACTGCTTCAAGAGGAAGAGTGGTGCCCTTGACTCGTAAGAGGGGTAGATTGATTAGAGGATCATCCTCAAGGAGTCGATGACTTGATTCCTATTATTTATAATTGTACTATCATACCATGTTGGTGTCCTATGTCTAGACTCTATACACTATCTACATGCCTCATGAGTCATGATGATTCATCTCTTGAGAGACATTTATTTTAATCATTTGATGTGATTTTCTATCATTCCATCAAGAACACATTTCAGTATTTTCAGTTTATACTATATAGTCGAACTCGATATTTGATCATGATCCACCATTTGACATATTATGCATCTTATATATGAGTTGTATTTTAATATTTATGTAGAAATGTGTTTATTTGATGTTGTTGTTGCTTTAGATGTTAAAAAAATTGAAAAAAAAATGTTTATTTTTGTATTTTTTAATGCAAAACGACATTTGCCGATATTTTCGTCGTTGTTGCCGATAAGTTTCATTCCGAACCCCCGACTATATATTTGCCGACACGATATATGTAACTTTGGTTTTACCATGCCCTAGCATAGATGAGGGAATATGATATATGGTTGGAAAGCTCTCTTCAAACCCTTTAAAATGGTACAAACCCCTCAAGAAGATTCCTAGCAGTTTTGGAGTTAAGAAATCATCTTTCAGGTCATGGTCTTCAGCAGGGTCGATCTCGCTCATTATATCTCTGCTTGGGTAGTGCCATATATGGTTGAAAAGCTTTTTCAAGACCTTTCCAAATGTACAAAACGCTCAACTATATACCTAGTGGTTTGGAAGCATTAGAGTCATCTTTCAGGCCATTTTTTCACCTTTTTGGAGTTACTTCCAACACTTGGTTTGACCTTATTGGCACATGATTGGACCATTGGCACAAGTTAAGAAGAGGGGATTACACATTGGACCTTTCCTTGTCATCACTAATTGGACGCCTCACACATGTGGCCGATTTGAGGATTTTGTTACATGTTTGATGGAGCGCTCTAAGGTTTTTGTCCCATGTTGGACCCTAGGAGTACATGGTGTGTGGTATTGGTGGAGCGCTTTTGGTTTTGGAGTGGTTTTCTCGAAGGGAACCCCCCCTCCTTTTGAGGTTTCCATCCTTTGGCACCACTTTTGAGGATATCATTGAGTTGTTAGAGGGATAAGACAAGTCAAACCCTATATCTAATTTATTTCCATCATTGTTTGACCTAGATTTAGTGGTTTTCCCTCTCTTGGGCCTTATGTTTATCTTTGGCAATGTACATATGGTATTGACCACCTTATACCATGGTGTTTGCTAGAGTAAATTTATTTTCTTACTACTCCCTAGGATAGATCCAAGGTTTTGGTAGATCTATTATTATTTTATTGTAAAGGAAGTCCTATTTAAGAGAGCCTCTTTCTCATTTGTACTCTATTGGAGCCTAACAGGCATATATTTCATGCAGCAAATCGAATCGTAAGGTCTCATTTTCCATTCTGAGTGTGGTTTTCCTTTTTCTCATCTTTTATGTTGCAAATGATTTGTAAAATAACTAGACTTGTAATTAGGGCCATAAAAAGGCAAAATTGTCTCATTCAAAGGGTTCTAAGAGAAAATCTCCTCCACTCCTTTGTTAATTTATGCATGAATTGTATTGTTATACCATCTTGTTATCATTAAGAGTAATTTCTTTTTTAAACTTCATTGCCGATATCACAGCCTAATTACAATGTTTTGAGTTTCCCGTTTATGCGATCTCCCAATGATTTCCAATGCTCCCTCAAGTTTCCGGGACGTGGGAGCGCGAGAGCGGGTAAATGCACATTGAGGACATGTGGAGACACCTCCAAATTTTGGGAAAATTCATGGGGGAGACGAGACGGGGGACATATCTAAAATTACAAAAACAATATAAAAATACCAAAAATAATCATCCATTTGATGTGTATTCATGATTGTGCATTGTAAATACTAAAAAATGATTTTTTTTCGAAGTAGTACCAAGTAGGGATTGTAAAAAGTAAAAATAATGGGAAAAAATCTCGAGGGGGTGCAGGGGGGAAATGTTTCGTCGAGAGTCTTCCCGTCACCGTGATGTGGGGAACGTGGGGAGCGCGTCAATGTGGAACACTAGTGATTTCTATTTATCATTGTATAACATGTTGGGGTTTAATAGTTAATTGTTAAAGAATCCTCAATTTTCTAACCCTTTCTAAAATAACCTCTTTATTAGACTAGCTTCCCTTGACTCCATTTTTCCTAGAGATTGGCACTAGTCTTCATGATCCTCCCAGCACCCCTTTATCAAATACTACAACACAAAAGACTATTTTGTTGAAGCTACTCTTCCAAATCACCTTGTGCATAACTATCTAAGTTTAGTAATCCTATCCTAGGAAAGTCCCCTTTGAGTTGGAGAAGAGCCAACCTAAAATGTAGAGTGGTGGTTATTGAGGAGACAATGGGTAACATATCTAAGTTATAGTTGGGATAGCTTAGTTCTTGGGGCTATAATCATACATGTTAGTTCATGTTGTAACACCACCCTTTAGTCCAAAAATCTATTTTTACAAATGCCAAGTTCATCCCTAAACTTAGTGGATTTTATTTTACCTAGTCGTTTGGTGAAAATACCTAAAGCTTGAACTTTGCTCTTCAAATGGACAGTATTGTGGCTTGATGGTCTCATTGTTGATGAGTGTTCTAATGAAGTGATACTTGCTGTCAACATGCTTTATCTCGGAACGAAATGCTGCATTTTTAGCCATCTTTATTGATGACCAACTATCAACCAATAAAGTGGTTGTTGTGTTTTGAATAGTACCAAGATCTTATTTAATCTTTCTTGGCTAAACAATCTCATATGTTGCTTCCCAAGCTGAAATGTATTTTTCCTCTACTGAAGAATTTGTCGTTTGTAGCTAGCTTTTTACAACTCCATGATATTGTTGCCAAACCCATATTCATCAAATAACTTGAAGTAGACACTTTGCTATCAATATCACCTGCAAAATATACATCTCGATAGCCAACAAGTGAAAACTGCCATTATGCTTATAAAGTAGGCCATAATCTTTTGTTGCACCGAGAGTAGCAAGGTGCTCCACATCCCAGTATGGGGGAGAAGTTGTCACATTACGTTACACGTAACATAACGTTCCCAAAAATAAAATAGTACTTGAAAAAATTCAATTTGGCTCATAACTTATCAAAAAGTAAAAAGCTAAGTAGCATGGGTACCCGTAACTGGGGGTAGGGTACACGTACCCATATTGGATACTCGTACCCACGTACTGAATACCTTGCACCCACATACCCTGTCGCACCCGAAACTTGGCCGAAGTACCCAAGATACTTCTCACAGATTCAGGGGACATAGGTTGAAAATGGGACGAAGTATCCCTGTTTTGGGAATGCCCAGGGAGCAGTTTGGTAAAATCCCAACCAATTTTGTACAAGTGACATTAAAATCAATGATATTAAATGGTAACATTAAATTCTTAAAGTACAAGTCACATTCTCCTTATCTTTCGTTATCTATCATTTTACATAAAATTTTAACATTACCATTAATTGTTTTAACTTTTAAGATGTTTGAGAATGGTTCCAACCTCATTGGACTTCATATGCAAAAAGTAGAACTTTAGATCCCATTTAGAATTCAACAAACTTAACAATTTTCAAAATTTTAGGATTGCAACATTTCCATTGGATTCTATCATGTATGAGGATATGGGAATGACATTTAATCAAGCACATAAGCCTATCTATGTACCTTGATGTTGGTGGTGCTTATTGTTAAACACCTCTATCATGACCTTAACAAAAATGTACCCTTCACTAAAGCAAAATCACTAATTAAGCATGAGAATCTTTTTCTACCTTTATTTTAACACTTGGATTAAAAAGTTTCATCAAAACTATACGGTGTTGACTAATGTCTTTGGAGGACCAACTTTGAGATTCAAGGTAGAGGCAAGGTTTAGAGCCTAGAGGAGAGGGCTCAAGGTGTTATTGATGAAAAAGATCCCAATATAGGAAAATATTTTGATATGTAATTATTTGTTGTAGAATGAAGTTTATTGGACTCTATAGGCCATTTTTCTTCTTTGTTTGTGTATTTTGGGTCAAATTTGGATTGCACTTGATGTTTTTTTAGTTGTATGCACCATTTGTTGATGAAATTGTCATTGATGCCAACATGGACTTGCAGTGGCCCCACAGGTTGTCATTGATGCCACCAAGTCCCTCTTGCAGTGCCTTGGACCCCTTATAGAGTGGGTTTGTGCCTTGAAACACCTTGTACCCAATTGACAAGGTCCCTGTACCCACAAGGTTGGAACTCGAAGCCACCACCTTCTTGAAGATGTTGAAGCCCCTTGAGATGGTGTTGAAGCCTTTGTGAACGATGAAGAAGCCCGAGATAGGTTGGAGAAGCATTAATGACCCATTTTGTGGTCATTCATGCTTTGATGGTGTCATGGTAACACGGGAGAAGGCCGAGCAACCCCATAGGTGATGTCATGATGGATCTTGACCCATGGAGGTCCCCTTGCATGGTTAAGGTGGTTGAAGAAGCCCTTGAAGAAGTCCTTGAGCCCACACTTTAGTGGTATGATGGCCTTGGAACCCTTGTTGAGGTCATGGTACTCTTGTATGTTGAAGATGACCTTGTATGGTCCTTGACATGTTATGGAACCCATGAACATGCCCTTGCTTGTTGAAGAAGCACTTGAAGAAGCCCACCTTGAAGATGAGGAAGCATTGATGACTTAATAAAGTCATGGAACCTTTGTGAAAACCTTGATGCCCTTGCAAAGGTCATGAGGCCCATTGATTGCACTTGATGTGCTCATATGGCATTATGAACCTTGAAGGAGATGATAATTCTTGAAGATGGTCCTAAGTGCATAAGGAAGACCTTGCACCCACTTATATGATGGTATGATGACACCTTGGACTTTTGATTGCTTATGGATGATGGGATCCTTGGTCATGCATGCCATGGTAACTGTAAGACATATGGTGGCATGATAGCACACTTGCTACACTCTTAAATGACGATGTGGAGGACAACCCTAGTCTTAAGGACTTAAGGATGACTTTGAAGATACACCACTATAAACTTCAATGATGTGGCAAAGAGATGTGTAACAAATTTGCGAAATAAAATGTGGTAATTTTAAATGACTTGTGGACAAATGGTAAGAAGGTTGACCATTGAAATGGTAAGAAGGTTGTGTGACAAATACAATGACAATACATTTTGTTAACCTTAGATATTAAAGTGACATTTAAAATTCAAATTCAAAATAAAAATTAAAATACATACTTACCTTGCTCACCCTAAGAAGTCGGCCCTAAGCCAAGGAGTGGACAACATGTCAATGTGTGAAGGTGTATTTAAACACAAAGCATAAACCAACGAAGAAATGAAGAGGCAACTTGCTAGACTGAGGCAAGAAATTCGGGAGTAGGAGCAACCATCTGAGGAATTTTAGTGTAGATGTAACAGCAGACCATAGATGTTTTTTTTATCATTTTTATCTTGTTAACAACTGTTGAAACTCGCTGACTGAGGCAATTGAGGCACCCGCAGTTAGTGAATAGGGTGACTGTGTAAAAGGAGCAATGACTGTTCACTGAGGAGAATTCGAGGCACAAGCTTTGGACAATTTCGGTGGGCAAGTTTTTTGTGTTTTTGGCAACCCAGTTTTTGGGTTTGCTTGGGGTTTCCACAATTCAAGTTTTGCAGACCTAATTTAACATGCATCCAACACTTGATTTCCCACTGTCATGAAATGGATAAAGTCACCTACAGTCTGAATTTTGAGCACTGATTTGCTGCCCTCTTTCTTGCACAGTCCAACCTTTGCAAACATATATAAGTTGGAGCAGCAACAATAAAGAATAGTGTGTGCCCTAACACATGAACTGAGGAGAATTCAGTGGCATCCACAGTAAAGAATTCGTGGGATATTTTCGGTGCTACACCACCCCTTTGCAAGAGAAAAGTGGCAGCATTATCTTAAAGTCTTTTTGGGTATACTCAGTCCTATTTTGCTTGCAGCAGCAGAGGGTAAAAACAATACAAATGGTCCTGAAGTATTCCACAGTCATCCACAGCACCTGCCTATACAGTCCTGCGTTAGATGGTGATGGGGTCTCTCTTGTAAGGTAAAATCATGCCCTAGGGTCTCTCTTTGGCATGATTTGACTGTATAAGGTATGATCATAATAATGATGCATACATGATGTAAACGTGTTGATCATTATGACGATGATAATGATGAATGCAGTGGCATGTATATCGTGATGTGTGAAGATGAACAATGTTAAGATCTGTATACCATAGCTTGTACACAGTAGTATATACAATGATTGGGAATAATGTATAAAGTGTATGAACAGTGATATAATGTATGTTATGATGATGCTTGGATGATACATGATGATGGTGAACACTATGATGAGATACTGTATGATAATGGTGCATACATGATGTTAATGGTGCCTTGCTCTATGATGATGCATGCTTGATTCTTACCACATGATGATGACGATACATTATTGATAATATCTTGTGCACCTTGATGATGTTTTGACAATGCATAGATGATGATGTTGATGCATGATTGCCCTAGAGGATTACTGTATGAGAGTGATGAATAGAGATTGACCAACAATGATGAACAGTATTGATGACCAAGTAGTGATGAGTAGTGGTTGACAAACAGTATTGGACCAGCAGTGTTGATGGCAGCAACAAAGTATTGAGCAGTGGTTGACCAACAGTATGATACACCTACAGCAGAAGACATGATGACAAGTGGCATGGAAGCAACAGTGTTGATGAGCAGCAAGAGGTATATGATTGCTTGCAAGAAGAATCTTGCACTTGAGGATTGGACTCCGCAAACCCTTCTTAGTTGGAGCCAAGAAAACCAAGTTGGGTCCTGTTACAAGAGTTGGTGCTCTTTTTATCAGTTGGTGCTGATTGTAATCAAGAAGATTGTAGCTTTCCATGTACAATAAATAAAGATCAAAATTACATATATTCTTTTGTCTCTTTTGATGTGATGTTGTGCTTATGACTCATGATGAATTTGATTATGCAATTGGTGACATAATGATTGATATACTATGATTGATTAAAAGAAGGTAAAAAGTTTATAATTGCTCACACACTGATTCATCCCCCCCCTCTCAGTGTGGCCATTGTGTCCAACAGATTGATTAAAAGAAGGTAAAAAGTTTATAATTGCTCACACACTGATTCATCCCCCCCCTCTCAGTGTGGCCATTGTGTCCAACACCCTTACTATATACATGAGAAACTTTGCATATTTGTGTATAATGATTTGGATTCGTAAAGATGCACATGAATCTATATGTACAATGAAAATGATCTAAATTTCATATATATTATAATTTATAAATTTATATATATATATCATAGAAGAAAGAATCGTCGATTTTTCGCCGATGTCCCGAAAAATCCTGAGATTTTCGGGCCGACAATTTTTTATGGCGAAAAAATCACGATTTATGGAAAAAATCGTACATCGCAAGGTGAACTAAAAAATCGCGATTTTTCCCTAAAAAATCGCACCATGACCCAAAACCACGCCGTGTCTTTTGTCTGGTTCGTTAAGGCGATTTAGGGGTTTGATTTCGTCATTTCACCTTGGAAAACGACGGGAGAGGGACATTGTTTCACACTCATGAATTTATCCTTTGTATCCAGGAGGGTTTTATCAAGATTCAAGTACAGCGGGAGGGTTTTATCAGACAGCCATGCAGTCACGACTCACCATTTCATTCTCAAAAATCGTAAATTGCAGGTGTCCATCTTGGCATTTGAAGGGCAGTTTGAGGGACGTCTAATTTCTGATTTCAAAACTTCAAAACATGAGTAGCTAAGTGACTGTACATTGCATATTACATATTAGAATCTAGATATTAAAATTTAAAAATTAAAATTTTAAATAAATGATAATATCATAAATTATAATACATTATAACTATAAGTATTAAGTATAACAATATAACATATTATAATTTATATAAATTTTGAAATTTAGTTTTGAAAAATTGAATATACCATTTTTTGAATATACATCATTTAGACTTTCGGTATCGACTTTTATGTCTCATATTATATTTGGCATGACTACATGATATATATCAGTGCTTTTTCTATATTTATGTGCCAATGTATTTATTTGATGTCATTGTTGCTTTATATGCTTAAAATTATGAAAAAAATGAATATATTTTGTGTTTTTCAATATTTGTCATGGTTTGCCGATTTTTGTCGATTTCTTCGGCGATGTTGCCGAGAAGATGTTTTCTAGACCCTTGCTGATTTTTTCCCGATGCCGATGTTTTCTACTATGATATATTTATCACCGACGTACCCAAGTCCACTGTTTCAAAAAGTGGCATCCCCATGCCCGTACAAAAGTTTTCTAGCAACTTAAGTAAAAAGTAATTAAAAAATTCATGTCGGCTCATAAAATAAAAAATTAACACCAGTATCTACTAAGCACAAGAATGATCCAATTTCTTGAGGTGTAATTTTTTTTATCTTAAATATTTTACACATCATGAAAAGATTTACACCTCAATTAATTGGATCCCTCTCGGTGCTTAATAGATCCAGGTTTAAGATGGATCTATGTTAATACCCTAAATTACATGAGGTCCATTTTTGTTGCATTTTAGTGACTTTCTTTAGGTTCTTGTGAATCTAGAAAAAATGTTGACTGCATGTGACAAATGCGGACAAATATTTTTCAAGTAAATGAAGCTTCCAATTAACTGTATGTATTTACTAATCTAGTTCTATTCACCAATTCTCAAATTTTGAATGTTTTGCATTTTGTTCCTACAATAATCATTGAATTCATTTGAGGTGATTTTTCCCTCACCATCTTATCTAAATGTGGCAATTCTTTCTTTGGTAAAATTTTCAAGCAAGCGTTGAAAATGTATGAACCTTTCAAACATGGTGCCAATTATACATGTTTCGCACTTGGTAATTACCTTTTTGAAGGTTGGTAACCCTTTAACCAACTCCTCTATTTTAAGTTTACTTGAGCTTTCAAAGTTCAAATGGCCAAATCTGTAATGCCATAATCTTAAGGAGCTAGGGGATAAGTCCACCAATGCTGCAAGATCCTAGTTGCAAGGAATGAATGTGACTTATATCCTCAAAAAATTTCCATCTCCATAACCATTCATCACTATCTTGAAGTTGCTCTTTACTGAGTTGATTTTGATCAAGCCATCTTCCATAATGATTTAATGGTGTTGTTTAATTAGGACCTAGGATAGAACATACCAAATGTTGGAAAGTAATACTTTTCCAATTCCAAGAAGAGTGACATAGACTGATCCTTTTCCTTTTGGATTATGGGTTGTCATCTGCCAAATAAATTGGATTAAGTTCCATGTCCTGATATGTCCAAAAATAATATTTTATGTAGCAAAGATGTTGAGTAGCCCATGTATCTAATATCCTATCATCTTCATAATCTTTTCCTGTATGCTTGTTGGTGGAAACTATATCTATATAATCTGCATCAAAATATCCAACAAGTATAAAGCTATCATTATGCTTATAAAGTAAGCCATAATCCTTTGTACCTGAGGACCCTTTTTCCTGCATTCCAGTGAATTTCTTTAGGTTCCTACATGAATCTAGAAAGAATATTGACTACATATGACAAATCTAAACAAATATTTCTCAAGTAAATGAGGCTTCCAATTAACCGTCTGTATCTAGTGTTGTTCACCAAATCCCCCCTTCAAATTTTTAAAGTTTTAAATTATGTTCCATGTGTAAGACAAGGTTTGCAATCCTCCATGCCAAGCTTCTTCAACAATTATGTTGCATACTTGGTTTGACTAATGAAGATATGATGAGCATGTTGAGAAACTTCCACTCCAAGATAGCATCAAATTGGTCCCAAGTTAGACATTTTGAATCCTATGTGAAGTTTCCTATTTTACCTGTTGGATATGGACTTCTTAATTTCCTATAATTATTAAATCATCAACATAAAGAACAATGATCACCAAGTTATATCCTTGCATCATGAAATACAAAGTATCATCAGACACATTGCAATGAAAACCAGCATGTCTAACGTATTCATCCATTTTGGCATACCATGCTCTAGGTCCTTGTTTCAAGCTATATAAGGCTTTGATCAACTTGCATACTTTGTGCTCTTGTCCTTGAACTTCACATCCTGGGGATTGAATCATATATATTTTGTTACGTTGCATTTATACCCAGTGCACCTTCAGGTATACCCGAGGGAGAGAGGGCCTATTTTTCGACTAGGAGGGGGTGTTATTAAGCAATGGTTGTCATGGTCAAGCCCTTTGGTCCTCCTTTAGGGGTACTATGGCTTAATGGCACTGCTGACTGCCTTTTATAGGGGTTTTTAACCTCAAGGTTGGTGTCCAGGGCCCCTAAGGGTTGACCACTGAGTCACATGGCTTCATATCCTATTTACGTGCTTTGGTGGCCTCTGCTTCAGCTACAAGAAACGCGTCTTCATTCGCAACCGCTTTGGACACCCTCCTGGCCTCTCAGATTGTGGGTTCCTGCTCTCCCTGGCCTTATTTCCTCAGAGAAAAGGCATCCTCCATGCCAGGCCCTTTTCATGCTTTGAAGGATTTTGCAGCATTCTAGGGGTTAGATGGGGTATAACGCCCTCCCTCCAGCTCAATCTAGCCTTTCGTTCGAAGTGATTCGCTTATTTGAGCATGTTTTGGCACCTAGAGATACAAATACCCCAGGTAGCCTACCTTAAGCCTACCTTAGGCCATATTTTATTATTATTTTCTTTTAATTTTAAGTTGACATTTTATAATTTCAAATTGACTTATTTTAAGGCATGAAGGCCTAGATATTTTTAAAAGTGAGTGTGAGATCGTATAAATAGATCTCCTCACTTTCATTTCAAAGACAAAACTTATGGGATAATACACTATCCACTTGTTTTACCCCTGTTAGGGTTTCTTTGGATGGATGCGCTCCTCTTGAGGAATTTTTCTGGTTAATGCAAGCTATTTTGTGGTAATTCTTTGGCGAATCTCTGCTTTTGGTGATACTTTGATTTTGTTGGACGAACACGAGCACGAAGAAGTCGGGCTTCTTACCTTTTTCTTTGGATGTTGGTGGATGTGCATGTTCAAGTCTTAGTGGTAGCCCTAGAGTTGCACTTTGCCCTAGGATAGGACATTACCTTCCTTCTTGTCACCTTAGCAAGTTGAGGCACGTCTCCTTGTGACGTTGACCTAGGGTTTCTCCTTAGTTTTTCTAGGCTAGTTGCTTGACTTAGGAACCCTTCCTCACTAGGTGAGCCATCCTCCGTAGAAGCCCTAGGTTGGGTAGGGCTTTTGCTAGGGTAGGGTTTTCCTTGGTTTTCACACCTTTTCTCTTCTAAAATAACCTAGTTCTACGGTTAGTTTAGGATTAGTTTTAGGTTAAATTTAGGTCTGCAATTTTATGTTGAAAACCCTAAAAATAAAAATAAAATTGCATTTTTTGGCCTCCCTAAAATTTCGACCTCCTTCCCTAAAAACCCTAAGGTAGAATTATAGGGAACCCTAAAAATATATAAATTCCTAAAACATAAATTTTGCCCTAAAAACCCTAAAAGCAATCCTAAAACGTTTTTATATCTACCCAAACCTTCCCTAGCTTCCCTTCTCCCTTTCCCTTTTCTCTAACACCTGCACAAACATAGCAACAAAGGTTAGTGAGGTCGTGTTGCATCTCAAAGAAAGTTTCAGCGCTTGGATAGGGTACTATAGGTGCACCACTGCTTCACCATACTACTGCACTTACTAAGATATACACATGAAGTAAGGTGTTAACTATGTTACTGGATCTGCAAATCAGAGGGTTCCGATCCAGATTTGGATCTGCAAAGATCCACAAAGGAACCGCGAGTGGGTCGGATCCCATATCAACGAAATCGTATTGCCCATTTCAGAAACAAATCCTGTTGAAAAATGAGATGTGCAGTCACTTTATTAGATGAATCCACCACCTAGAAGGCCAGTTTATTAGTTTTAGGGTTGCGCGTTTTTTAGGAGGTTGTCTGTTGGATTTCTGCCCTACCCCACTTCACGACAGTACTTAACGACAAGAAACGCGAAAGTAGCGACCGGCAACTCGAAAGTAGCGACAGAACTGAGCAGACGAAACTCGGCCCATAGCAGCGAGAGAGCAGCAGACACAACAGGAGTTTGGACAACGCGACCACAAGGAACGGGACCACCACAGCCAAGAGTTTGAAGCTTCGAAGATCTTTTTGTCTTGTTTCTTCATGTTCTCCGAGGATGAATCATCTCGAGAAGGGATGACTTGTAAATTGTAATGTTCAAAAATAACATTAATTAACATAACATCAACTTCATCCTTTTTGTCACCTGGATGCAGGTGACATAGATGCAACCGAGGCCAAGGGGAATGACGACTGGCCTGGCCCGTCATCATCCTGACATCACTACCACATCACCCCCCTTATGGCTGCGAGCATTTACACTGAGTTTGGACGTGGATGTTCACAGGACATTCGATGGGACGTCGTCATCAACTCGGCGCAAATGGACTTCAATGCACCACCCTGGTTCCTCGGTTGTCGCGCCATGCGTTTTATGCCTTGGCCTCTCTGTTCCTCGGGTCATTTGCTTTGTGTTTTCATGTCGCTCAGGTTCTTGCTCTCATTGGACCACTCGGCCCTCTGCGCTTTAGCTCTCAGTTCTGTTCTTATCATTACTCTTCGCCACTCCGTTATGTCACGAAGGCAACAAGGTATCCCTCGTTGTGGCCATTCTGGGAGAGGAGCCCAATCTGAGCGTCAAATTCCGCTCCCTGCACAGGCGAGCGGAGAGGGTTTTGATGCTGAGATTCTAGACGTTGTTCGCCAAATGGTGAACGACTGGGAAGACGAACTATCCGGTGCCACCAATGCAGCGACGGGACTACTGGGTCATAAAGAACCTGCTCATCAAGCTCATCCTCTGCTTCAATTCCCAACCCCTGGCTTCTGCTCCTCCTGCTTTACTCATCCCTCCAGCTCCACTCGCACATCCGACACCCCCAGCCCCTCTGCTTGCTCCAACCGCCTCGCATCAACCTCTGCACCTCCCTCTCCCACCCTCTGCCCCGCGGTTCCTATGGACTGCAAGCCCCCTCCTCTCCCATTGTTGGGCCATATAAAATCTCTTTCCGTCGGCAAATGCACCCCTTTGCCAGCCACTGCCAGAAGGAATGCCCCTCTCCCGGTGAAACAACCCCTTGTAGGTGATGAAGACGATGATGACTCTTCCAGCAACGAGGATCCAAGCTCCTCCAGTGATGACGCGTCGGACGCTGCAGAAGATCCAACTGAGCTAGTCTCCTCAAGCTTTGGCTGCCCCATTGTCGAGGAGCCTTATTGCAAGCTTTAGACATGTTCTGTTAATGGTTTTTTGCGCATTTCTAGAATATGGTGGGCTCTCCAAGGCCTGAACTTTGTTTGCTAGTCTTTTTCAGGACCATGTATGTCTTTTTGTATAATGTCACTCTTTTTTTCTGGGTCCTGTTTTCTCTCTTGGAGGGAGGATCTAGTACACTTCTTAGGGACATGTTTCCCCCCTTGGAGGGAGGGTCTGGTTCTCTTCTCAGAATGGTTATACCTGCCAGTTCTTTTAGGTAGGAATGCATCTTTGAATTGTAATCTTTTTTGCACCATTATTTCCTTACTTCAATAGAATAGTTTCCCAAATTACAAAAAAAAAACGTCACCGTTTTTGTCTTCTAGTTGATCCTGCAACACAGCTTCATTGTGCTTAAGTTTTGAGAGTAGCTCTTTTAGTGCCAAGGTCTTCTGCTAGTATTTATCTAAAGAGTCCAAAGTTCTCTTCTTAAACCTCATGAAGTCATATTGGTTTAGACTAACAGTTGCTTGTGTACTCAACACAAGAGGTTCTAGTCAGATCCTCACGGAGCCTAAGGCAGGCTTGGCTGTGATTTGCAAGTTGCTTGTTAGAGCCTAGTGGTGGTATCCAAAGCACTTTATCCCATGTGTGAGACAGTGACATCCCCTATTTTTCTCCAGCATGCATATGTCACTATGGTCCCCCGTTTATACAAAGGGTCACATTGTCAAAGTCTACAAGTCACTTCCCTCAACCTTAAGCCTTGTTTTGTCCACCTCACCCATGGCTAGAAAGATTACTAAGTTTGTAAGTGTGCATACAGTGGAGGCTTCATGGAGAGGTAACGGGGATGCTCTAACTTAAGCCTGATTTCTTCAATATTAGCCAACCAGAACAAATACTAAGGGTTTTTTGACATCATATTAACAAATATGAAGATATGAAGATTTTTTTTACTTCATTTTATACAAATATATATATATATATATATATATATATATATATATATATAT
>LPNX010599877.1:713509-726229 GCA_001517045.1 Pseudotsuga menziesii
CAGATGTATATCGGTACTTTCTCATTGGACAGATGGTGTTTCAGATGGATTATATTGCATGATTATGACTCATCTTTTTGTATTGTGTTATGGTTATCATTTCTCTTTTACTGATTTTTGTGACATATATTAACTTGTGGTATCATGATCTGGCGGTCATAATTATATGGACTTGGATGTATTTGTATTTATGTATTGGTGTCCCTACTCTGACTTTGAAGTTCTTGATCTATACTCATTGGTTTTACCCTCCTTAGGGAGAATAGAGGTAGTCATTCCCACCATTGTTTTGGCTTGCTAGTGTTGGCTCCATCATTCATTGTCTCCACCCATCCATTACCTTTCAGTTTAGTTTTCAACCTGACTAACTTCTTGACTTATGGCATGGAGGACCTTTCCCCGCTAGAACCCTTGTTGGACAAGCCTCCATGTTTATATTGTGTCTCGTCTCTGAGTTGGTGACAAAACTTGCCTTTGGTGAGTTGGATTGTATGCCTAAATCATTCTGGTCGGTTGTCTCGATGTTTGGCACTGTGCAGAACTCCCCATGGTCACTTGAGATGTTGTTGGCTAAAACTAAAAGCTCATGTACTACTTGTATTGGAAAATGTTATGTATGCGCCCATGGAAAATGAAAATATTAAACTGTGTTTCTTAACATATGTAAAGAGGGCAAGAGCAATGAAATGCTAAAATACCCCTTGAAGGGTATAGAAAAAGGTCCAAAAAGCAATGGTTAAAAATATGCTATATCCAAATATTGCTGACCTTATAAATATAAATATGTTTCAGATGAAAGCTGCGATTAGTTGTGCTTTTAAACACTGGTGAAGTCCCAAAAGGGTCATATAGGCCAAAAAGGCCTTGGAAATAAAATTGATGGTCCTAATGAACTTGGATCTAACTTGATGTAGACATGATGCCTAAGTTGAATAAGCACTCTCTAAGAAACTCAACCATTTGTGAGGCACTACCATTCCTTGTGTTGTTGTTTGTCCGACATTGGTTTTAGTGAGTATTCCCCTTCCATATCCAAAGTGTCATGATGTTAAGTAGGAAGTCATCCTTTGCCTTAGCCTTGTCAATTTCATCCTTCACCCTTCACTAACAAATTGACTACAACTATGAAGTGAGTATATTCTTGAAAGTCTAGTCTGAGTAATAATAAATAAAGCCTTATATATGTATTTGTTGATGTACCGCCAGTGAAATGACTGCTACTAGTTGTGATTGTTGCTTGAATGAGTTGTAGAGCATGTCTTAGCCTTTTAACACTTGCAGCAAATGGATGATAGTCTGAGTTATTATTGATGTCTGATCATTTACAGATGGTTATATTGTTTATTGGATGTGGTTGATGGTCAGAAAGAGACCTGTGAGGGGTATGAGTATACACCTTAGATGGATTTGGACTCCCTGAGTCTAATGAGACAGTTTATTTCCAGTTCCGGGCACTTACAGATATGATCAGGCTCATTCTGCCTTTCAGATGCAGTTTTTCTTCACAGGTTGATATGTCTGAGCAGGGAGATGTTTTATTTGGATCTCCTAGGGCGTTGTATGGAACATAGGGGTGCAACCACTTATTTGTACCATAGTACCCCCATCCCAGAGAGCTTGGTGGGATCAGTTTGACAACGCAAGCACCCTAGGAGGCTGTTTTGGCAAGTTCACGTTGTCCGAGGCAGATTAAAAAATGATTAAATGGCTATTGAAGAAATCGATTGGGGCTACTGAGGCAAGGAAATGACATGGGATGAGTCATAAAATGAGAGTGATGTCCTCCGCACCTTCTCCAGCAGTTGCAGCACCTGATTGGGCCCACAGCTATTTTTTGGGCATTTTTATATTATTTTCTGGAGCTTTTGGGAGGCTCACGTTTTCCTCAAGGAGGCACAAAGTCAAAGAATTAAAATAATATATTATTTTCTTGTGCCATGGGGCACCCATAGGGAGTTAGTTAACACTCCATGGACCCACCATGTGCTTCATTTATTTCTTGTTGAGTGGGGTACCCTCTTGATGGGTGATTTAGTCCACTTTGGTACTTTATGGTTATATTGATCCATGTATTGTATGTTGAGCTCATCTCAACCATTGATTAGAATATTTTATCTTTTAATCTTAGCCACTCGTTTTGAAAGTGGTTAGGATTCGGTTATAAATGTGGTTCTCTCATTTCTATTTAAAGGAGAGAGCTTCTCATTTGTAAGGGGTCTTTGGTTCTTGGATCTGAATAATAGAAAGATTTTTCTATGGATATTTTTTGGATCTACTTTGCATCTGATGTTCTCAAATGGTGATTGGATAGTCTTTTGCTTCCTAGCATTGTGGAAATTCATGTAAGATCTATATTTTTCTGCTATCATTGTCTTGTCTATAGGAGGGCGTTTTGGCTGGAGCATTTTTGCAGAGGGACCTCAACTTGTTCAGTTTTCTTCGTCTTGGATCAGGGGGTTTTCATTCGTTTCATTGTGATCTATGATTACTTCGTTTTACTTTCCTGTAGCATTTGGTTTCTTTATCTTGTATTGGCAAATCTGATATTGTTGACGTTTGCTCATGCAAGGTAGGGGGCGCATTGGTGGCTTGGGGCTTACATCCGTCATAGGAATCACTTGGATCTTCCAGAATTGATCGGGATAGCAAGGATCATCACTGTTAAGACTTCTACAAGCATTTCCAGGTATGATCCAACAGGTAACTCTCTTCTCTTTAACAGATCTGAATCCATTGTACCTGTTTTCCTTCCATTTTTTCTGAAAATCGTTAAAATATCTAAAAACCCTATAAAGTACTAAATCTGGGAATCGTCCGATCTTTGGCCAAACCATTGCTGGATTTCATAGATCGGGCCTCCCCTTCACTAAATCTACCGCAACGCTGGTCAAATTCCTACTGGTTTGACCTAGATCTGATTTTTAGATTGAAAACTGCATAACGCCCCCACTGAAAATTTGACCTGCTAGGGTTTTGACTTTTTCTGATTTCTGACTTCATAAACTGATAGATCGGGTCCCACACAATCCAAATCACCCTCAACGCTGTCCAGATTCATGGCAGTTTGACCTAGATCTGAGTTTAGACTGAAAACAGCCCTAGCACCTTCACTGAAAACTGGACCTTTCCGGAGTTTACTTTTTCTGAAATCTGACAGGCTAGGCTGATAGATCAGGGCCTGAGAACTCCAGAACACCCCCAACGTTGAGCTAGTTCCTGCCTGGTTGCCCTAGATCTGAAAAACTGACTTTCAGCCTGCTAGTCCCCCTCATCAGATTTTGACTTTTCTGGATCTGATTTTTCCTAAAATTTTCTGACTTGGGTTTGTAGATCGGGCCATCCTGATCTCATTTCCCCTCCAACGTTGAGCTAATAGTCTCCTAGTGGCTATAGATCTGCAGATCTGCCTCTCCAAACCCTAGTGCTAGCCCTCCTGCTGATTTTCCTGTAACCTGAAGCTTCCGAGCCAAATCCTTTTCTGGGTCCATAGATCAGGGCATATCCCAGGTGAGTTCACTGAAACATTGTGCTGATACTGACTCCATTGCCCAATGCACGAAAGGCACTGATCTTCCATCTCTAATGCTAACCCTAAATTGACCTTACTCCTGTTCTCTTTGCAAACATTCTTTGATAACTCAAGTTACCTGATACTTTCATATCTTTCACTGAGTCTATCTCCTTGGTACTAGACAATCCCAACTCTGTCCTTGCTCACCGTGTCACAGTTACGTTTCCCAAGACAGTGGTCATCATCTTCATCAGTTGCTAGTACCTAAACCCTAGAGTTAGGGTTTCCATCTACCTTACACCTTACGTACCTCAAAGCCACATTTGATCTGTTTTGGTGTCTGGGTCTGATCTCTCTTGTTGGGAGTAGATCCGGGTCTCCCCCGTTGTTGTCTTGGACTTAGATAACATAAAGTGAAGGCTGCCTTGATTGGCGTGACAACCATCCATTTGGGAGTCTAGGAAGTCTTGGTTCCACCTCCTTAGTTGCTTGCCCCTCAAGGTTGGTGATAACAATCACCATAGCATGTTACTCACTGTTTTTGTCGGTCTACTAACATAAATAAGGGAGACTCTTTCATCCCTTGGTGCATGCAGGTCTTCACAGCTTCAATTATGCCATTACTCGACCATTTTGACCTGGTCTACCTAGTTTGACCAGGCCAGATATTGGATCCTTGATGGCTTTGGATCCGAACGTTCGATTCTTGGTTTTTTGCATCCATTGGGGTCCCATACATGATTTCATGTTTCAGTTAGCCATGATACCCCTCAATTGTTAATATTTTTGTTTACTCTCATTTATCAGGGCTCTGTTTTCATTGGCAGAGTTAGTTCGAGCATCTGGGCAATAGAAATCGCCATTTTCAGCAAATTATAGGTTCAACTATACACACCGACAATAATTAAAAAAAATTGAAGTGACCATTGACCTAGCAAACAAAATCGAAGTGCCTAATGCGGGGGGGACTTTTGGCTTGGGTTGATATTATGATGTTGTATTATGCTCTTGGACCTTATGTTATGTGATTATCATGAGAGGTGGGGTCTACGCTTCATTCCTTCTCTTCAGAAGGGCGCACTGCACCCATGGGGGCGCACTTGTTGGCAATATGAATCTATGATATGATTTGTACCTTTCTATTGTAAATGGGGTTTCTAAAAGAGCGTTAGACCCCTAGGTGACCCCCTCATCATCACTTTATGATTATCATGTATACATGTACTTGCTAGTAGGGTGCACTTGATGATAGCGACCCCTCCGCTAGCTCATGATGTATTATTCCGAGACATTATTCCTTGTTGACCTACTTTTCTATGGTTTGATCCTAGCCCTCCATCATTTTTGCTAGGGATTTCGTATGCTATCTCTCTATTAAGAGAGATCTTGCTCATTGTAATGGAATTTTGGCTCTTGAGGAATTGACATAGATATTGTTCTTCCATACGTGTCTTGTACAACTTGAAGTAAATGGGATTGTGAAATCTTTCGAGCTTCAGTATAATCCATAGCCATATATTTTCATTTCAAACAACACTTGTGCAAAATCATTGTTGTAAAAAGGCGCATTGGTCGAGTGAATTAGAGACGGTGACTTACCCTTTGCTTGGCAATTCATGTTCAAGAGGAAGTTGATGCTAGCGTTTTAGATTTGCATTTTGCCATCTTCTTTCTAGTAGTTATTTCCTCGTCTTGCAACAATCATTAGTTTTGTCATTTTAATTAGAGTTTTGTGTTGCAGACTGCTAACATTCCTATGGTTGTTTGGCAGGGCGTCTTAAACAAATCGATTTAGCTTGTTTGTGGTGGAAAATTGGTTTATTTGAGTGGTTGATTAGAAAGGGGAGAATAACCTCACCAAACTTCAGATTTCAAGTAAGTATCTTGTGGCCTCTCTATTTAATCTTTCATTCTATAGTCAATTAATGAAACAAAATAATAAAAACCCTCAAAATTAAAATCTCATCTTTTAGCCGTTGAAATCTTTTTTGCTTCAAAACCCAAGTTAGATCTACCTTCAAAACCCTAGGGGACCAAGTTTGGATTTGTTTTGACTCCATGTACCTTCTCCATGCACTAGCCTTCCTAGAGGAAAATCACCCTCCTTGGGCATTTTCACTTCCTGCTTGTTTGAGGACTTGGGTATGCTTAATTTGTATTTTAACTTGATTATCTCACATCAAACTTACATTTTAGTGCCAGAGATTAATTAATTTGCTATTTCGTGACCAGTATCCCCTTTCCATTACTCATACTCTACTTGGTGAGATTTGGTTATTGTAGCTGGCATTTCTCTACATCTTAGATCTGATTGCTAAAGTATTTTCTATCGGGGTATCATTTACCTTGGTTGAGTATTTCTCAAATTTCTCTTAAGCCTTCTCGGCCAACTTCTTAAAAGACCCTATCCTCTTAGTCATTTTATAGATCTAGGATCTAATACTAGATATTCATTGTTGCTTAGAATTATTATATGTTTGTGTCAGTCCTGTTTGTTCGGTTGGCCTTTATAGGTTGACAAGGGTCTCCCCCTTGCCTTGGTTTTGGCCTGGCCTAAAGTGAAGAGAGCCTCTTCCAGTGTGACAACTACACAACCTGCAGTGGTTGAGGCACTCTGATTTAGTTTCCTGCCCTTTTCCCATCCTGGATAGGATCCTTTCTAGAGGCAACTACAATCTAGGTGATAATAAGTCCAAACCCTTCTCCTTCGACGCATCATTAAATGCAAGCAAACAGTTCCTCATCCAATCATCCTAGTAGAGTTTGGAGTTTGTCCCTTTCGACTTGAGATAGTGTTCAAATTGTTCTCTTTCTACATTGTATCCAGGACTTAGCCAACTCAATGAAGGGGCGAAGCGAATACCCGTACTTGGCTTATTACTCTTCTGAGACCATTGCCCTCTCTAGCCCATTGGGATGAGCTCAAGATTGTTATGCAAGTGTTTCAAATCTTTTAGGATCTATGGGCATTCAGATTGATCGCCTCCCTCCATTTCGATATCCTTGGATGCACTCAACCATCTCCTGTTGACAAGATAGGTGCTGAACAAGAGCATCAGAGACAACATTTATAGATAGTTTATCTGGATCACTTGGGTAACCCTCCTCGTGGGTTATGCCCAAAGATGGCATTTTATGCTGAGCATTTCTTGGATCTTAGAGATGGGCTCATCATTCGACCACAATATACATTCTGACACAGGGTACATGCTCTTTGCATTCCTCTAAGCTAGTTTAGAGTGGGATCTCATAGACTTCGGGTAGAGACGAACCATTAGATCGACCGACCACACAAGATCTGTTAGTTATGCCAGCTACAAGAGGTTGAGACTAAGAAGCACTACATCTTTTAATGCCCCATTTACTATGAGGTCAAGGGGCAATTCCATTGCTTATTCAAGGGTAATTGGACCCTCACGAGATTCTTCAAGTAACCGTATCAGCGATTTCTAGCCTTATACATACAAGAGGCCCTCACGTTCCAAGCCCATACTCTTTAGCCTCCTACGAGACCATACCCTATTCAACAAATCACCTCCTTCTTCCAGGTGTTGCCCTCAGGAAGGAGCACTAAGAGATAAACTGACACCAACGCAGCCTTGGACTCCAGATCAATGCGTACCCGTGGGACCTTCCCTCGTCCAATGAGATTTAAGCAACATGGCTAGACCAGGTCCCCTTCCATGAGACAGATGAGATCCCCCATACCTCGTCGATGCACTACCTCTACCATCCAACAACGCAACGAACTATACTCAGCTTCATTCATCCTTGGATGGTAGGAGAAATGGATCCATTCCATGACATATCTACTTCCTTTCTTATAGTTCTCCTATGATACACCCCATCATTAGCACATGTATCTGAGCTCGACGCTGACTTGAGACAGATTTCACTTTCTACTATTCTATCTTATTGTACTTTACTTTCTGAATCTCACTTTTTATAGGAGACCTTTTGGTACTCCTGCATTGTATTAACATCATTGTACTCAGCGGTCCATTTGACCTATTTTTGTGATCATTAGTCGATTGTCGAACATTAATAAAATTATCTTATCCCAAAGGCACATTAAGGGGAAGTATTGCAGCAATAAAGTTTATTTGAAGCCAGAGCACCTCTTTAGGTGGGTGAACCGTCCCTCATTTATCCCACATAATTGTAATTTTTTCCATCTCCTAACATAATTACAACACACATGAAATGATCTGATGTTTACCCTAACAAGATAAATCCCACACGACAAACAATGGTAAGCTCCAAGGTACAAAAGCCCATATGTGTCTAAAGGACAAATAATATATAATATAATATGCCCTTCTAACTTAGTGGGACCAACAACCCTAACTATGAAGGCAATGAAGCAAACTCTATAATAAAATTTAAATTGTGGTATGATAGCTCTTAGAAGTTTGTGCATCCTTCATGATGCTCACACACTCTTGCTTGTTATGATTATCAAGACATGATGGTGCACTTGGTAATGATTTGGACATATAACCCTTGATGTATGGTGATGAAGAAGTCCACATGTAAGGAATTGTTTGAAGAGATGAAAATCCCACAGTGATGATGTGGCAAAGAAGGTTAATATATATATATATATACTTGAAGAGGATGACGTGTTTAAGCCCTTGTTTGATGGTTGTGAAGCCATCTAACAACAAGAGGCAAATAAATAATTGATACCATTATACTTGTAAAGTCGGCCCAGCTTTGAAAAATAGTTTTTAAATAAAAAAAAAGAGACATATTTGCAACAAGTCAGCCCAGCTTTGAAAAATAGTTTTAATTAAAAAAAAGACATATACTTGCAACAAGTCGGCCCAGCTTTGAAAAATAGTTTTTAATTAAAAAGGAAGAGATATATTTGCAACATGTCGGCCCAATCAATTATAAAAATAAAAAAATGAAATTTCGGGTATAAATACACATGCTTCACTCATCATTTGGGAGTGCCACACATGAGGTAAGCTCTGAAATTCGAACAGACTGAGGCAGCCACAGTCAAGGTGCAAATATTTCTAATTTTCGGGTATGTACTGCAGTATCTCTCTGAAATTCAGGTATCAAGAGAGGCAGCAGTATGTGGAACAAATGGGCAAGACATTGAGTGAAGTTTTCATCTTGAATCTTAAAATAAAAAGAAGATACATTTCTGGTCTCAAATAGAAGCATCAAGTTAATTGAATTCATCTAAAACTCAGGTATAGGTGGACTCAGGCAACAATCCGCAGTTTTGAAGATATATCTCAGCTCCCTTTCAAACAACAGTTGAAACCATAAAGTTACATATGTTGGAGATCAAGAAGTTCGAGATCTACTGCAGAAGAAGCAGCCAGTATTTAGAAGCTATCTTCAAGCTTATACTCAGATCTACAATTGGTGAATTTGTAGCTCAAGTGATAGCAGCCATCCCTAAGGTAATACATTATGTATAAGTGTAGAATTACGTTGTATTCTTAAAAGACAGACAAAGACACTTAGGAGCAGCACTACACAGCCAACATTCATCTTGGCACACAAACCTCCGTTCCTTAAGAAAAGATACCATCCAGTGGAAGCCTTTTGTCTACTACAGCAGTAGGCAAATGTTGTGTTGGATATAGTACAGAACATTGGTAAAGTCACAAACTTGAATCAAGCTACTTTGAGGTATGTTTATCTTGATTAAAACATTGTTCAAATTGTATTGAAAAGGCTCACATATCTAGAGATCCAGCGAACTAGCTGAAAGTAATATTTGGCATTAAGTGTTCCTTTTAAGAACCCTTGAGATGATCTTGAATTGAAGATTTGTCTTGAGACATACTGAGGTTGCCAAAGTGGAGAGGGCAGGAACAGTTGAGTTGTTTCGACAGTAACTTATGATTTGACAAGTTACAGACTAGACATGAAATTGACTTTCTTGATGCTACAGTGATATCCTGACTTGACAATTACAGCTCTTTGACATGACATACAATGACTTGGCAAATCAATGGCAGTTTGACTGTAAATTGACAGATCTGACTTGTGACATGACAAGACAATTTGATGTGACAACAGTAATCAGATTGATGGTAAAGCAGTTGATATGATTATGATTGATTGATTGAGTTGATTTGATAGTACAGCACTCAAATACTAGTATAGTGATTGATGACAGTGATAGCCTTGACATTGACAGCGTCTTGATGAGACAGCTGATTGATAATGACAGCAGAGGATTGATGACAGTTGATTGAGTGGATTAATTTGACAAGAGTGCTTTCAGATTGCAAGTTAGATCTTGCACTTGAGGATTTGACTCCTCACATCTTAGTCCAAGACCCAACTGAGAAAACCAAGTTGGGTCTTGGACTAAGTGTTGGTGCTCTTCTTATCAGTTGGTGTTTATTATAATCGCGAAGATTGGTGTCTTCCATTGTATATCATATCAAAAACATAAATAAAGCTTTCATACAATTCTAGTGTTACTCCTGTGATGTGTCTACTGCTATGATTTGTTGATTTGTGCTTATATTATAATATGACATGTGATGATTTTTTAATGAATGTAGTAGCACAATTCTTTGATGGACTCGGTTTAACTCGTAGAAAAGAAAAAGGGATTAATTGCCTACACACTGATTCACCCCCCTCTCAGTGTGACCATTGTGTCCAACAATTGGTATCAGAGCAGTCCTTCACCACAAGCTCTGCCAGCTTGAAGGAAATCCGTGGACACATAATGGATGTAATAGCAGAGTCCCCCATCAATGATGTTCTAGTATTTGACGTGACAGATTATTTTGGTTAGAAAAACAAGATGAAAGCCTAATTAAAGAAGTTTGGTGTTTGGGAGATTGTAATCAATCCACCTGTTCCATCCAATTCGAAGACCAAGTCAACTGCACAGAAAGAAGGTAAGAAGGACAATACCACTGCCTTGAAGTTCCTCATGGATGGAATTCCAAGCTCTGTCAAAGAAAGTCTAGGGGAACATACTTCAACCAAAGACCTGTGGTTCAAGTTGAAAAGTGAATACCAAAGGGTAGACAAGACACTGAAAAGGAAAATCAGGAAACAAACGTCAATTGGATTCCAATAAAGTTATGGACTCTTCTGATTGCAATAGCTCTATATTTGATGAAATTGAAAATGCTCTTGCAGTTGATGAAGAAGACTTGTTGAAAGCAACAAAGGAAATAACACATACCTCCTTGAATAATGATCTCAAAGCTGATTGGTTCATAAATGTTGTTAGTCTAAACCAATATGACTTCATGAGGTTTAAGAAGAGAACTTTGGACTCTTTAGAAAAGTACCAGCAGAAGACCTTGGCACTAAAAGAGCTACTCATGAAACTTAAGCACAATGAAGCCATGTTGCAGGATCAGCTAGAAGACAAAAAGGATGAAGTTGATGTTATGTTAATTAATTTATTTTTTAACATTACAATTTACAAGTCATCCCTTCTCGAGATGATTCATCCTCGGAGAACTTGAAGAAACAAGACAAAAGATCTCGAAGCTTCAAACAATATATCGCATTGTAAAATGATCAATTCATCATAGGTTAATTCCTTCCTATATTAGTTGTTGATAAGACACCCAATTAGAACTTTGATTACAACTCCAAGTATGTCATTCATTATGACTCCAAGTTAAATTCTAATTTCAATTCCTCTGATGTAAACGAATTGTTCTCTTTGATTTACAGAAATGTCAATGTTGGTAAGTTCACCAGTTAACACAATGACTTTTATGATTAGGAAGATGATAAGGTATTTTTGTAACTTGTTTCTCGATTTTAAGATACCCTTGATGAAAATTATGTCTAATACTTGTGTTGATTTATCAGTCAATAAAATTCTGTTAATAATGCCAATAATTTATTAAGTTAGATTGAATCTGTAGACATTTCTTTGTCAACTACTTGCACTTCAACTTCTATAAACATCTTTAATTAATTGGGTTAGTCAGCATCTCATTGTCAACAACTCACACTTGAATGCTTGGAATTGATCTTTGTGTCCCCTTTAATTGTTTAACTTCAGTAAGCAAGGTTTGATTTTGATCTATTAGACAAGCAATTTCCTCACCTTTCATTGACAAAACCTTGTCAAACTTTTGCAACATTTTAATGAGATCTTGCTTCCTCAGTTCTGAGTCCTGATCACTTTGAATTAGGACATCTAGCACAATGTCTATTTCATCCATATTGATTTTTGGCTTCTCTTTACCAATCTTATTTTATTAAATCTATAGATAATTTGCTACTTCGTATTTTAAGCAGTCAACTTCACTAGTGAGGAACTTAATTATCCTGTAAATCACACTTTTCAAGGGATTTCTAACCAACTTTAAATCTATGTTGCAAAAAAATTGCCCCCCCCCCCCCCCGCACGTTTCCAGTCTGTTTCCTGATGGAAACTCGGAAACCCGTTCCCAATTCATGGGGACCGTTTCGCGTGTTGGAAACTCGTTTCCTAAAATCGGAAACCCATTTCCAAATCGAATTTCACTAAAATCCCGCGTTTCCTTCCACAGTCCGCCTAAAACACTTGTTTTTTTTTATTTTTTGGGTTTTTGCCTTTTTCGACTATGGTTTTAGAGGCTTCCGAAATGTTCTTTATGCCTTGGGTTTGTTATAAAATAACACCCATGCCTCCTTTTTGCCATCATGGCTTTTCCCCAACGCTCATTGACAGCTCACGGTCCATTGGCATAACTAACAGTGCATTGGCATAGCTCAAGGCTTACGATTCATCATCACGGATCTTTGGCTTTAGTGTATACATTATCTTGGGCAGGACGGCTCATCCTCACGACTCTTTGGAAGCCCACGCCTCCATTTCCAGCTCATAGTGGTGGTGCAAAGGTCACGGTGGAGGCTCAAGAAGTGGACACAGTGTTGGCAGCTGGTTGGGTTGCTGAATATTGACAGTGTGGTCACGGTGGTGCAGATTAGTGGAGGATGAAGATGAGCCCGACCATGATGACTATTAGGGGCTTCAGCTCATGTTTTCTTTATATTTTCATTGTTCATGTTGATGTAGTATTGTACTTGTAGCCTCATATATAAAGGCTGATTTTGGAATCTATATATATATGTATTAGTGGCTTAACCTCATTTTGAAGGTTTTTTTTGGCTATTTCCACTTGCATTATGGAATCATTTATGGGTAAAATCATTGTGTTGTTTTTGGATATTACTACTTAGTACTTGCATTATGGAATCACTTA